>PVJL010007218.1:0-81092 GCA_004026885.1 Lyroderma lyra
GGGGGGGGAGCTAAATATAAGGTGATGGAAAGAGAAGTCACATTAGGTGGTGAACTTATTATACATCAAGTTGACAATGCACTGTAGAATTGTATGCCTGAAACCTATGTAATCCTTGCTAACAGATGTCACCCCAATAAGTCTAACAATAAAAATGAATTTAAAAAAAAAACAAAAAACAAAAAAACATCCCAACATCATACTTAATGATGAAAATCTCCAAGTTTTCTCAATAATATCAAGTACAAGGCAAGGATGTCCCCTCTCACTATCATTTTTCAAAATTGTACTAGAAGTCTTTGCTAATGTAGTAAGTCAATAAAAGAAAATAAAAGGGATAAAAATCTGGACGGAAGAAACAAGTCTATCTTTGTTTACAAATGACATAATTATCTACATAGAAATCTGAAAGAAGTGACAAAAAAACTACTAGAACTAATATAATTATAGCAAAGTTGCAGGATAAGAAGTTAATATACAAAAGTCACTCAGCTATAAGAAAAGATGAAATATTTCCATTTGCGACAAAATGTATGGGCCTTGAGATCATCATGCCAAGTGAAATAAGCCAGATTGAAAAAATCAAGAACCATATGACTGCATTCATATGTGGAAATAAAACCGAAAGCAACAAAGAAACAAAAACTCATGGACACAGTAAATAGTTTAGTGGTTACCCGAGGGGAAGTGGGTAAGGGATGGGAGAAGAGGGAGGAGGAGTCAAATATATAGTGATGGAAGGAGAACTGACTTTGGGTGGTGAACATATAAGGCAACACATAGACAATCCATTGTAGAATTGCACACCTGGTACCTATGTAATGTTTGCTAACCAATGTCACCCCAATAAATTTCACAATAAAAAAAGAAGTTAATAAACAAAAGTCAATTTCCTTCCTATATACAAGCAATTAGCAAGTGGATATTAAAATTAAAGACATAATATAATTTCTATTAGTATTTAAAAATTAAATTTTTACATATAAATCTAAAAAAGTACAAGATTTATATGGAAAAACTGTAACACTATGATGAATGAAATAAAAGAATAACTCAATAAATGAGAAAATATGCCATGTTCATGAATAAGAATATTATAATTGTCAAGATAACTCTTCTTTTTAACTTGATGTATAGATTCAAAATAATACCAGTCAAAATCCTAGCAAATTACTTTGTGAATATTGACAAATTAATTCTAAAGTTTATATGAAGTGGCCAAAGACATAGAATAGCCAACACAATCATGAAGAAGTAAAGGCAATACAACAGAGCAAAAATAGGCTTTTCAACAAGTAGTAGTAGAACAAATGGACACCAGAGAGAGAGAGAGAGAGAGAGAGAGAGAGAGATCTTAAACTCTTCAAAAAATTAACTCTAAATGAATCACAATCTATATGAAAAATACAACACTATAAAATTCTGAGAACATAACATAGGAGAAAACCTAGATGACCTTTAGTATATCAATGACTTTTTAGATATAATAGAAATCTATAAAAAGAATTGATAAGCTCAACTACATTAAAATTTTGAAAATTTTGCTCTGTAAAAGACAATGTTAAGAGAATGAGAAGATGAATCACAGGCTGGGGAAATATTGGCAAAAAATATCTGATAAAGTACTGCTATGCAAAATATACAAAAATCCTTAAAACTTAACAATAACAAAGCAAACAACTTGATTTAAAAATGGGCCAAAGACCTTAACAGACACGTCACCAAAGAAGATATATACAAATGGCAAATGGGCGTATGAAATAGTGTTCGACATTATATGTCATCTGGAAAATGCAAACTGAAACAATGTGATACCACTACATACCTATAAGAGTGATCAAAATCTGGAACACTGACATCAAATGCTGATGATGTGAAGCATTAAGAACTCTCAGACATTACCGGTGGGAAAGCAAATCGGTACAGTCACTTTGGAAGACAATTTGGCATTTCCTTATAAAACTAAACCATAACAGTCTTCAATCACTCTCCTTGGTATTTACTCAAAGGAGTTGAAAACTATATCCACACAAAAACCTGCATGTGGTTGTTTACAGCAGCTTTATTTATAACTGACCAAACTTGGAAGCAACCAAGATTTTCCGTTCAGGTGACTGGATAAATAAAATGTGGTACATCCAGACTATGGAACAGTAATTAGTGAAGCAGCTCTCAACCTGTGGGTCACAACCCCTTCGGGGGTCGAACGACCCGTTCACAGGGGTCGCCTAAGACCATTGGAAAATACACATCAGATATTTACATGACGATTCATAACAGCAGCAACATCACAGTTATGAAGTAGCAACAAAAATAACTTTATGGGGGTCACCACACCATGAGGAGCTGTATTACAGGGTCGGGGCATTAGGAAGGTTTAGAACCAGTGCTTTAGTGTATCATTCTGGTGAGTGATGTTGATAACAGGGAAGGCTACGCACATGTGGAGCCAGGGTATGAATCTGTACCTTCCTCTTAAATGTTCTGTGAAATTTAAACTATTCTGAAAGAGAAGTCTTAATAGAAAAAGTAAAGAAGAGGAGGGGTTGAAAAAGAAAGAATGGAAAAATACACAACGTTTTAAGGTCAGACAGCTGGAGTTGCCATGTGAAATCCTATGCTAGCAGTAAGCATGAGAACGCTGGAGTGGGCGAATTAATATCAGATAAGGCAGACTCCAAGACAGTATCAGAAGGAAAAAGGGCATTTCATAATGATGAATATGTTAATTTTCATAATGATGAATATGTTAAATATGTATATGGCTAATAATAGTTTTAAATACATGATGTGAATATTAATTGAACTAAAAGGAGTAATAAAAAAATCCATACATTAGTTAAAAATTTTAACATCCCTCTCTCAATTGTATTTCATATGTTCAACAGAACAGACTACACTCTAGGCTATAAAACAAGTTTCAATATGACAAAAGTTATGAATGTTTCAATGTGGCTAAAAAGTTGGAATTCTACAGACAATGTCCTCTGATCACAATACAATTAAATTATAAATTAGTAACAATAAGCTATTCATTATCACCACAAGAGGACCAGGAATAAATCACAAAAAATATTAGAAATTAGTTTTACCTAATGGTAATGAAAAGATTAAAAAAACAAAATGAATGGGATTAAACTAAGAGGAAACTTTATAGAATTAAAGGCTTACATTTAAAAACAAGGGCCTAATATTATTAAATATTAAAAAGGTAGGAGAGCAAAAGCTAGAAGAGTAAAAGAAATACAGGGTCCAGCACAAATCATGCCCCTTTTTTAGTTACCAAATCATAAGCATGTAATTCTGTAACATAACAATATCATAACTAGTTTAAAAGGGCATTACTTTGGCCAGCCCCTATATAAAGTAATTAGAAACAAGGAAGTAATAAAGATTAGAATAGATATTCTTGAAATAGAAAACAAAAATATAAATCAGAAAATCATAAAGTTGACAATTGTTCCTTTGAAAGTATTAACAGAATTGATATACACCTAGGTAGACTGAGAGAGGGAGAGAGAGAGAGGAAGTTTCCAATATTGTATCCACAATGAAATATGGTATATCAGAATAGATGTAGTGATATTAAATAGTATTAAGGGAATATTATAAACACTTTTATACTAGTAAATTGGACAACTCAGACAAAATGAGTCAATTACTTAAAAAATTTTAAAAGCTACAAAAGGTGGTCCAGATTGCTTCAGTGATGAATTTTTTCAAACATTTAAGAATGTAATACTACCAATCTTGCACAAATACTGTGAGAAAGTAGAAGAGGAAACACATACCAAGTTGTTTCATTAGACAAACAAAACACTGATATCAAAGCCTGACAAATTTCCAAAATAACATGTTATGTACAAATATTTCTCATAGACATCGAACTTTTAAAAAATATATTTGCAAATATATGTGTATATTTGCAAATTGAATCCAACCATATGTAAAATAATAATATTTATGAACAAGTAGGGCTTATTCCAGAAAAGCAAAATTGGTTTAACATTAAAAAAAAGTCAATATAATTTGACACATTCACAAAATAAAGAAAATTTAACTTGCCATCCCATTAGAGGCAGAATAGTATTTGGCACAATCCAACACTTCCTACATGCTTAATAAAATAATAATATTAATAAGTAATAAATAAAATATTAACATTAATAATTAATAATAGTTAACTCCATACTAATGAAAAACTCTTTGCAAACTTGGAATAGAGAAAGCTTCCTCATTCTAACAAAAGGCATCTAGCCCATCACCAGCATCATACTTAAGGATAAAACATCTAGTACACTATCTCAATGATGTCCACTCCCATTAATTTTATTCTGCATTGAACTAGCTGTCTTGAGTCAATAAAATAGGGTAAGATAGGAAAAGAAAGAACTACTTACTGGAAAGATACAAAGAAATGTTCTTTATTCTCAGATACTGTGATTACCTGTATAGAAAATCCCAAAGAACTTACAAAAACTATTAGAAATAAGTAAAGTAAAATTGTTAAAATTAGAAGACAAAATGTCAATATACAAAAATCTACTAGTAACAAATTATTCAAAATTTAATTTAAAAAATATTTTAAATAATTTAAAAACAGAACATTCTTAAAAATAAATTTAACAAGCATAGTGCAAGACTCCTATACTAAAAGTGACAAAACATAGCTGAATGAAATCAAACAGACTTATGTAAAAGGACAGATGTACATGGGAAGAATTAATCATCCAAAGATGTCATTTCTTACCACATTTATATATAGATTCAATGAACCCTGTTTAATATTATTTAACCAAGCATTTTCCAGAGTTATTAAACATCAAAATCCACTTTCTTGAAGCAAATATTGAATCTCTAAGAACACTAGTTTGAGAATTGCATTAATATGAAAATCACTGATATATTTTCATAAGAGTTTGAAAATAGAGGAAAAATAGAATTAACCATAAGAGGGTGATCTGAAACAGGGGATGATTGGGTAGAAGATCATTAAGAAGAAGCATGTAGATCAGGCATGTTCACCCTGCAGCCCAGAACAGCTTTGAGTGCAGTCCAACACAAATTCTTAAAACATGATGAGATTTTTGGGGGACTTTTTTTTTTTTTTAGCTCATCAGCTATCATTAGTGTGAGTATATTTTACATGTGGCCCAGGGCAACTCTCCTTCCAGTGTGGCCCAGGGAAGGCGAAAGCTTGGACACTGCTGATGCAGAACATAAAAGAGAAAAGCTGGATCCTCAAGATGGCTTTGCTAGCTTTAATAGTTCACTTAATTGTAGACCTAAATTCTGTTGTATTCTTTTCTTTTCTTTATTTTCTCCTAGTTCTGCCTAACTTGAAGGAAAACTCATTATCTTTGCCCTAAGCCTGCTGTATTTGCTATGAAACTATGAATCCCACAAAGGCAGAGGTATGCTTATTCTATTATTAGCCAGCATTAGGCACCAGAAACTGCTGGTGGATGCTTAACTCACTTCTCCATTCTTTCATCCATCTATCTCTCACATATTTAGTGAGTGCTGTATTACGTCCTGAGGATACAGCAGTAAGCAAAACAAAGCCCCAGCCTTCACAGACCTTAAACATCTGTCAAAGAGAAGAATAAGAGAAAGAGAAAAATACCTCCCAGAAATAATGCCAATGAGCATTTATAATTTTATGTTTCCCATGCATATCTTTTCATCAGGGCCTCATAGCAATGACCCAGTGTAGGCAGAGTGAAGTAACACTTCTATTCGGTAGATAAGAAAAGTGAAGATCAGAGGGACAGCATGTTGTTGCTAAGAGAACCACAATGACGAAGCAAGGACACGCATCTAGGTCTCCGGAGAGGAAATCTCACGTCCTTTCTTCTTCCTTTAAAATGGGCCAGAGAGAGGATGGAAACAGACAAGTCCCACAACTTTTTCCACCCTCTTTTTCCACTCAGAAAAAAAAGGGTGCTTTCGGCACCGGCGTGGGGTTCCAGTCAGCGGCTGTGGCGGCTACAGAGATGATGACTCGTTAGAAGGGGAAGCAGCATGGTTGCTCCGACAGGAGTTTCCTCCTGCGGCCTGCCAAGGACCAGACATTCATCATGCGCTGTGACTTATTCATCATGTCTTAAGCATTGCCCTCGGTAGTACAAGTGTGAAAAAGCAGGTTCCCTTTCCCTGGGGAAGGCCAAGGCTGATGAGTCAGTAATTAAAAACTGCCTCAACAGCGGACCCTTCTGCCTCTGTGAAAAGCTGCAAAAGGGGTAGCAAAGATAAAGCAAAGTTTCTTCTTGTGGAGTCAGAGCAAACGTTGTCAGTCCGGGGGGAGCTATGTGCAAGTGAGAGGGAGAAAGACTGAGAAGGCATGGAGGAGGACTAACTTAACATGAGTTAGAAATGAAGAGACACCACTGAACGGCAAGTCTGAGGTGACAGACTGTGTAACCACAGAAGCGCTGGGAGATGAACCCATCAGGGGATGGGACACTGAAAGGGGACACACAGTTTTAAACTCCACAGCCCAACGTAGAGACGGAATTCTAAGCAACGTTTCTGGTGACTCACCTAAAAACGAATACAAAGGTAAAAGGAAGAGGGTGATGCTTTCTTTAATTTGTATCTGCATAATAAACAGTGAAATCAAAAGGGTGATGTCCCCTGGACATAAGAAGAGGACAAGGGAGGCCATGTTATCACAAAAGTATGTTAAGATAAACCCAAAATATAAAGACTTAATTGTTGGGGTTGTTATACAGCAACCTGGGATTAAAGCATCATTTTTTTCCCCAAATAACTATTTGATTAGTATCAATGAGGGCTAGGACTGATACAGTATGAATTACTTGGATTGGGGGTGGGGTGACACTGAATGGCAGGGCGTTGAAAGGTCTTCTAAAGCCCTAGAGCAGTGGTTCTCAACCTTCCTGGTGCCCCGACCCTTTAATACAGCTCCTCATGGTGTGGTGACCCCCATAAAATTATTTTCATTGCTACTTCATAACTGTAATGTTGCTGCTGTTATGCATCGTTATGTAAATGTCTGATATGTGTTTTCCAATGGTCTTAGGTGACCCCTGTGAAAGGGTCGCGACCCACAGGTTGAGAACGGCTGCCCTAGAGTCTGGCTGCATTCGTCTGGCTCCCCAGCAAAGGTTTCCTTTTGGCCAATACTCCCTGTGAAGTGTCATCCATGCCTGTTTCATTTCCACAGACCTCCTGCTGCTGGTGTGCTGAGTCCATTTAAATATATCTTTATATGGCTTTTTTGTTCTCTTTCTCTAGTTACTAAGAGAAATAAGTCCCAGGAGAGTATAAGTGATCTTCTTTAAAATCATGTTTCCCCTGGCTGTATTTCTTCCCAAGACTTCCTAAATGTTTGGCCTGAATTTTTTAGTATTTTTAGCATTATTTTAGATGATGAGAAGAAACAAATACCAAAGTTCATAAAAAGTTTCAATAAAGTAACATAAATAAACAGAAAGAATTATTTGAACTTGTTACTTTCTTCATAGCACTGGCCTTAAACATCTTCCATCTAGAGTTTGTAGGGGAGAGTACTATACAGGAAAGGATGAAAACCAAACTATGAATAAATACAAAGATGTCATTCGGCTACCAGGATTAATACCAGCTGTAAAGGCCAGAATTGTAACTAGGCTGACCAGATGTCTTGTTTTAAATGGGACAGAAAACAGCGGTTCTTTCCCATTTCAAACAGGACATGTGGTCAGCCTACTGACACCCTGAATTTAGCCCAGCGAGACTAGGCTGACCATGAGCACCATTTGAAACAGGACAGTACCATTGTTTTCTGTCCCATTTAACATGGGACGTCTGGTCCGCCCAGTTATTACGCAGAGGGTGGAGGACCAAAGCCGGGCATTCGTGAGCCTGCTACTGTGGGAGGCGTGGCCTGCTGACCCACGTGTGTCCCGATTTCAGTGTCCTTGAAAATCTCTTCATGTTTCCAAATGCTTCTCCAATCTCTTCTATTGCTTTAAATTCCATCATTAGAATTTCTGCTCTTTGGCTTAAGGGTTTTTACCATTATGATAAGGTTTCTGTGGAATGCAGTGTTTCTTGGGGGTCATAGCGTAAGCCTTTATACAAGAACATGAATTAGTTGATCAGACCTATTCATCATTGTTTATTTGGCTAAGGGGTAAAAGTGTGGGAAGGGCATAACATCAGACATCAGAGACACAGATAAAAGCAAAGTAGAACTAAGAACAATTACTGGAGATTACTTTAAACCCATATTATTATATTTAGTTAGGTCATAGTGAAGTGCTTATTGATGCTGTGATTTTTATCCAATTTCTACTTTTAGGTTGAAACCATGGTGAAGAGTGATGCCAAAAGCCTGGAGATGAGCAAACGATGCTGGTGGTTTGGGGAAAAAAAGATAATTTCAGCATATAATAAACTACTGAACACTGAAAGGAATAAGCTGATTCTGTTTTGTTTTGTTTTGTTTTGTTTTACTTTAGTGAGATATAATACATAAACCACGTAATTCACTCACTTAAAGTGCACAATTCAATGACTTTTGGTATATTTATAAAGTTGTGCACCCATCACCACAATACATTTTGTAAGATTTTTATTATCCCAAAAAGAAACCGTATACCGTATCACTGAGCCTTACATCAAGACACATTATAACGAAACTTTCAAAGTCAAACTTTCAAATGCAAAAGGAAAGTATAGGCAAAGCCATGTAATTTTTAATTTGGAGAGGACAAATTGAATCATTACCTCCAAGCTCTCCACTTTCCCTCATTGGAATGATCTCCCAGTGCCTGAGTGGACAAGTGAATCAAAAGTGTCACAGTCAGGGCTGTACCTGCCACAGTGCCTCATCCAAGCCCAGGCCATGGTAGGTATTTAATAAATGGTTGTTTAGTAAGAGATTTGAAAGGAGCGTAAGTAACAGCCATGAAAGGTAACCATCCCAGCAGAGCATCACAACCTCCCTAAATCTATCCTGAATGCTAAGTCTATCTGGACACTGGAGATGCTAAAGCCAACAAGGAAATGTCAGACAGGGAGGGAGCCATTTGTCGTTTCCAGAAATCTGCATGAATGTCGGCTGTGAAAGATGCAGCAAGAGCCATTGAAGAGCTTTTTGTTACTGACTGTTCACAGGCAACTGCTTGTCATCTGGCTTCTGACAAGAGAATATAATTTTCCAAAGTGGAATCATTTTCCTAGGTAAATGTATCTTGTGCTCTATTCCACTCTGATGGAACTGACGTATTTGGTGTTGGATGCCTTCCATGAGAAGATTTATCATTTAATTATAGCTCAGAACACTGACTAAATCCCAGCTGCTTGGGGAAATTACCTACCTGAAATGCAGGATTCTCAATAAAAGACCGAGAGCTTATTTCTGATCCAGGGCTCAAGACTTTGATTCCAGGCAAGTGACAAACGTTTCAGGCTCCAAGAAAAAGAGAAGCCCTAATTATGAGGTACATAATATATTCCAAATTATAGAAGCTCAAATATGAGCCACTCTGAAAGGCACGTTAGTAGCTTGGAAAAAGATCAGATGGGTTAATTCGTCCCTCCATGTGCTAGCATACGCTCCTCTGTCTACCAGCTGTGACCTATAGCATCCTGGAAAACGTGCTCCAGGTCATGTGGGTAAGCGTGCTGCCTAATTATTCTGTTATGGCAAAAGGAGACCCAGAGAATATTGCTTCTGGGCTTTTCATCTTTTCCTTTCATATCCACAAAACAGCATTAAAGAAATGGAGTTTTCAGGCAAACTATTTCACTCAGAAAATTAATTCAGTGATACATAGAGGTTTGGGGCTTACATCATTTATTACTATGATAGAAATGTTAGGTCTGGATTTAAGCATTGGAGGCAGTCTTGTGTGCAGGGAAGCACTTGAGTACTGTCCTACAATGCAGACTTTTGAGCAGTGGTTCTCGACCCTGGCTATATATTAGAAACATATGGGAATCTTTTTTAAAAAATACCACCGCTTTTCTCCCCAACTTATAGATTCTGACTTAATTAGTTGAGGGTATAATCTGGGAATTGTATTTTTTAAAGACTCCCAAAATGGTTCATATGTATAGACACCGTTGAGAATTGTTGTCCAGTATAAGATTCTCCAAGCCAATATGGAACCATCAGAAAGAAGAATCTTAAATGTTAAAATGTCTCTGGTAGGAGCTGTGTCATCTTGGCTCCAGCTCCAAATGGACAGGACTTCTATAGTTCCAGATTCTGCAGCTGACCCCACATTTGAGGCCCTAGTAATATCTTTTTGACCTCTGCCCTTTTAGCCAGATGGAAGTAGTAGCCTGCAGGCTAATCTCTAAGCTTCATCTTCCCCTGCTGGGTTCTCAGCTCTTTCATCACCTGGTTAAATGATCTGTGTTTTAAATGCTTAGAGACATGAGTATTTCTGAACTCTGATATAGCCCCAATCTTTAGAAAACACTGTATTCCTTTTACCGTTATTTCTTTTAAGTTGCAGTCACATTTCTGTGTTCCCCTTGGACTTTACCACTGCTTGTCTCTCCTTCTCCTCGTATTTTGCCTCCATCTTTCCTAATCAAGCTTTCATCTCCGCTACTCCAACCAAGCTGTTTCTCAAATAGGATTGACTGTAAAATATAATCGATAATCTCACTCATTATCTTACATGACTTCTCAGCAGCATTTGACACCGTAACTTGATTTACGGGGTTCACCCTTTTCTATTGGTATCCTCATCTTTGTCTCTTTTTCTAGATCCTCTTGACTTTCTTGGACTCAAACTAGAATCAGAATGCCCAAGGGATCAGTCCCTGGATTCCAACAGAGATGCCACTTGAGGCAGAGGGCCTGGGAGAAACGTCCTGCATTCTCTTTCCTCTTGTCCTCCAGTCTTTTCCCATTTTCTCTCATTGACCAAACCCAGCAGAAGCCTACTGACCTGTGAGCAGGGGAAATGCAACCTGTTGCAGTCAGATCCTGCAGAGCCAGGATTGGGTACAATATGGAAAATGTTACTACACATTTATTTATTTACTTCCAGGAATGATCAGTAGAAAGGAACAAATTAATACAAAAGAAAGAGAACAAGTAGGAAAAGGTGGTTTGGGAAGATATCCACATCACTCCCAAACCTATTCTTTTTGGTTTTGGTAAAGACCTCGTTGCCGAGACCCCAAATATAGGAGTCTTATCCCCTCACCCCACATTCATCAGCAAGTCCTATTGGCCCAATGTACTAATGCAGCTCTAAATCAAATGCAAGCACATCTCGCTATCGCCTTGTTAGGCTTAATCCCATCCTCTGTTGCCAGATTATTCAAATAGCTTCCCATGAATTCTCTGCTGTCATTGTATTGCCCTGCAATCATCTGCCTACACAGAAGCCAGGGTCTTCTTTTCAATATCTAAACAGAACTCTCTTCCTTATTCAAAATGTTTAGCCTCAAGCCCACTGCCCTTGCTCACGTAGATTATGTGGATGAGGAAATAAATGGTGCTGCTGTCATTCAGCCATGTGCAGGCCCTGCCCAGAGCACAGACCAACCTCATCATTGTGGGCTGCACAGCCATGCAAGACTGATCCAGACTGCCTTGGTCTTGTCTCCCTCCATTCCCCACCTTGGTCACCATGCTAAAGCCACACTCGTCTTTTTTATTTTTGCACATGCCAACTTTATTTACATTCAGGGAGCTTGCTTGCATTTGCTGTTTCTTTAATCCAAATGGCTTTCACCCACTCCTATGCACGTCTGGTCCTTGAATGCTATGTATGCCTCTGCTCAGAAGTTCTCTTCTTGCAGAGGCCTGCCATGCCCACCTGTGTGAAAGACAGCCTTCAGCCTAAAGTCAGTCTCCTCTTAATTTGGTTTACTTTCCTTGCTGTAGCATTTATCTGACATTGTGATATTTATTTATATTTAGAGAATGTTGTTGCTTTTTCTCTCTAAAATGTGAGCAATTTTTTTTATCTTGATCTGTGCTATGACCCTAGTAACATGAATGATACCGAACACACTGTAGTGCCTCAATACATTTTTGAATAAATACAAGAAAGAATCCGTGAATAAATGGTGGGGATTTGCTTTTGCCAGAGCTGAGAGTGCCCCTTGTGTAAATGCCTAAGCCTCTGCCAATGAACTTCTTTCTAAGTCCTATGTAAGTCTCAGTGTCAGAGTATAGGTGGAAAAGTGGCCTTCTGCCTAGCCCCTCTCACACATGGGCCTCAAAACAGAATTTATTTCCATCAGTGTTCTCAGTGTTTCTGTGAACAACTCCTGCAGGCACTTTCCCTAACGCCAAGCTCAGCCAGAAATCGTCCCATCAACGTTTTGCCCTTACTCAAATCACAGACTACAGCTGAGTCCAAGGGGCCAGGCAGCAAACCGTCTCCATGCCATCCCTGGGTCTCTCCTCTGGTCTCTAACTGCATTTCCTGAGCTTCTGAATCAGATGCTCATAGGCATGTCACTGCCAATGAAGGGGATCATTCCGGGCAGAGAGAAGACGGGATGCCATCTCAGAAGGCTGCGTCTCCTCCCCAGCAGAGCCAGCCATACTGTTCTGTACCAGTCAAATATACCCCAAGATATAAAGGGTACTTAAATGTAAATGACAAAGAATATATTTGTGACCAAAGGATATGATGTCTGAGGTTTGCTTTAAAATAACCCAGTGAAAGTAGGAAGAAGAGTGGAGAAAAAAGCTGAAATGAGATTGGCAAACAGCGATTGTGAATCTCAGTAATGGGTACCCGGAGATACCCACATATATTTGGTTCTACCATTTATGTTTGAATCCTACAGTTAAAACCCAAAGAAAGAAAGAAACAGGTAAAATAAAAAAAGTAGTTTTCACATCAGCAGCTTCGCTTGTAATTCTGAAATGTCTGGTATGTATTTCTACTAAAAAACCGCCCAGCCAATACAGACTCTATTTCAAAGACCAAACCTTCTCACCCCTCTGACAAGTGATTCTCCCTTGGGAGACAAGTTCTTATTTCTAAATGAAATGGCACCAAAGGGTATCCAATCCATTTTTCTTGTTGTCGTCTTCAAGACGGAGCTTCTAAATGCATCCAGACTCCTTCTGAGGAGATGTTTTTGGTACTGAAACAAGGACTCTGAGTGAGAGTGACAGACCAGGCCCACACAAGAACGATTTGTCAGATTTCTTTGAGGGAGGGTGTCTTTTCTACCACCATATTCTGATACCAAATGCTTCAAGCAGAGGGCAGTTGTCAGCAACAGTGACACACTGTGGTGCTCATGGGACTTTCCACAAGCAAAATGGCATGCTCTCACCCATCTGGCCACCTGCCCAGGCACAACCCTATTAAGCTTGACCTCTGCGTTGCCCAGAATGGTTCTTTTCTACTTTCACCCAGGGTCTACCTAGTGTTCCTAATCAAATTATGGACGGGGGGCAGAGGTTGGGGTGGGGTGGTGGGAGATGTAGGCAGCTAGGCTAAGCCATTTTCTGACTGTTTCTTATCTAGTTTAAACTTGTGCTGTAGCTGTTAATAAAATATCTTCTGGTCTTGACAATTAAAACCAAATATTTTCTTAACTGTCCTTGCTGCTGGTATTTCTGACCCCAAAGAAGGGAGAGCATTACAATCAATACTTGATTTAAAAAAATAAAACAACAAAGTAAAAAAACAAAACTCAAAAGTTCTTTGGACTCGAGTGGGTGCTCCTGAAGTATCCCTGTTAATCAGCAGCAAACTTTGTGCCACCAGTGACTTCTCACTAGGTCGGCTTGTGCATGGGCAGAAGGGTAAAGTTGAGAAACTGCAGGGAAACCTGACAGAGGAACCAAGGGCTCAGATTTTAGCAAGGCAAGTACTCCATTCTGAAAAAGACCAGGCTGACCAGCAAAGTTGAGAGGTACGTAGCATCTGTCTGACTCAGTGCATCACCTAGATTTTCTTTTCATCCTGTTCCTTATTATCTATTTTCCTGCCAGGTGCCCAGTAATTCTATGCCACTCCTTTCCATGCTTAAGAATTAATTTACTCTAAAATGTTACAGATTTTAATCTTAGTGACTTACTTCTCACAGGAGGGTTTGAAAGAAGCCCAAAAAAATGAATGGTGAAATTTCAGTACTGAGAGCAACCTGGAAAGGGTAGAATTTTCCTTTCGGAAAACTTTACATCTAGGTAAAGCAATGAAGTGGGGAATCTTGGAGACCTGGCCTCTAGTTTTTACTCTAACAATAATGAGCATAGTGACTAGGGAGAATTGATTTTCTCTCTGAAGGGTGGTCTAGGCGCTGGTATTGGTGCATAGCTTCCCAAGGGGAGTACTTCAAAGGTGACTGTAATGATACCCCACAGGCAGTATCACTACAGTCACCTTTTCTGGCATGAGTTTGTGAAATTAATTGTCCAACTCGTAGATATATAGAGAAAAGAACGTTGTAACATACAAATAGGGGCTAAGTGGTACAATACCGACTCTAACACTGAGTCCTTAATGTGAGAGATCACTGGTATTTTTAGAGCATAGGGCCAAGATTGGTGGATGAGGTAAATCTCTAGTTCAGCTTTAAAGAATAAATGAACTTCAAACAACTAAAGGAGGTGGCTATAGCATTTCATCTTTGAAGATTAACATGACTAAAGACTTGAAAGTAGAATTTACTATAACATGTGTTTTGGCCATTCTAGGTTATTTGCCTTTCCATATAAACTTAAAATCAGTTTATGGTAATATGTGTACAATACCTTAAAGGGATTTTGATTGTGATTACATTAAATCTCTGGATCAATTTGAGAAAATTTGACATCCTAATCATGTTGAGTCTTCTGATCCATAAACACAAAATATCTCTCCATTTATTTAGATGGCCTTTGATTTCTTTTTTCTATTAGAGTTTTGTAGTTTTCCATGTACAGATTCTCTACATATTTTGTTAGGTTTGTACTTAAGAATTTAATTTATGGTGCTTTGTAAATGGTATTGTGATTATATTTTAAATTGTATTATAATTGCTTATTGGTAGTATATAGTAAAGTGATTGACTTTAGTACATTATCCTTGTATCTTGAAACCTTGTTATACTTGCAATATTAGTGTCAGGAATATTCTTATTGATTCCTTGATATTTTCTCCATAGACAATCCTGTCATCTGGGAGCAATGACAGTTTTATTTTTTCCTTGTCAACCTGTGCATCTTTTATCTCTTATTCTTTTCTGATTGAAGTAACTAGACCTTCCAGAACCATGCTGAATAGGAATGAGAATGGACATCATTGCCTTGTTACTGATCTTAGAGAGGACAGTATCCACTTCCTCACTGTTAAGTATGAGGTTAGCTGTAGGGTGTTCTGTGGGTGCATTTTATTGAGCTGAGTTCTCTCTATGGCTAGTTTGCTGAGAGTTTTTAGCATGAAGGGGTGTGATGGCAAGTAGGAGAGAGAGAGCATTTTATAAACTCAAGATTTAATCTGTCTTTCAGGGGTCTTGGTCTCTGCATGGTGACCTTCACAAGTATTTCACCATTTTTATAGCTCTATTCCTCCCTTAGACGAGACAGGAAAGCCAAAGGGCCTGGAGTGACAACAGTGGCTTATCCTGCCCTCATTTCAGATAAGCCTTTGGTAAAATCTTTTTCCCAGGAGTGTAGGTCTTTCTCACAGAGAAAACTCTTAGGTATATGTCACAATGACTGCTCTGCCCCTGGCACTGCAAAAGAATCTTTCTTGGATTTCCACCTTGAGAAACTAGTAAGTTTTTGATGGGAAAATCCCCCAAAGTCTGGGAGCTCCCTTAAGACCACAGCTCCCAGGATTTTCTTGTTTTAAGTATTTCTATGAGTTGTTGACTCCAGTGACCTCTGCTCTAGGGGAGCAGAGACTCTTGGTTTGCCTGTCTCGTCATATTTCACACTGGAAATCTGTCCTGTAAAAAGTCAGTTATCTGACGGATCCAAGAAAATTTAGTGTTTTTCAGTTTGTTCAGTTTTATTTATTTATTTATTTTTATTGCGGCAAAGATGGGAGTGACAACTTCTAAGCTCTTTACATGGTGAAGCTGAGACCAGAGTCAGTATATTGCTGTTCATCTGTAATTTGGGAAAACAGGAACTTTACAATCTCATCCCTATTCCACATATCAGCATGTATTTCTATTTGTTCTGTAAGCTTCTGTTAGTCATGGAAGCAGAGAAGCTTTTACCCCTGGAGCAAATAGGGTAATTTCAGTTTAACTGAGAATATGTTGAATCAAAGCATGACAGATAATATAAATGAATTGTCAACTTCCACTAAGCAAAACCCTTTTATGAAAAATAACAGCATTCTAAGGTAACATTTTTCTGGATGGAGATGTTGAGAACATTGAATTATTGATCCCAGATATTGATTATGTACCTAATATAGGCCAAGATCTATGGGAGGTGCTGGTGATATGAGGATGGGTAAGATGGACATACTCATTGTTCATATTGAACTTAAAGTTTAGGAAAGAATACACAATTTCAGTACATTTAATAGTATGATTGCAGGCTAATCTTTCAGGTAAAAAAAGAAACAAAAACAAAAATGAAAACAAGTTAAGTAAATTCTGAAGATAACAGAAAACAAGCATTGAAAAGAAACAAAGAATTCCAGGATGGATGGAGCATGGAATTTGTTCAAGTCAGAGTCACAGCAAGAAATAAATGGCACATCCAAGAGGAATAATAGAAGATAATTTAAGAAATAAACTGTTTGCAAAGATGTCAACAAGTCTAATGGAAACTATCAGGAGTTGATAAAGTAGGTATCACCCCACCAGGGAAAGAATGGTACCAAAACTAAGGAAGAGATATAATTGTAGAAGAGGGTTTTTGGAGATATTTGACCTTCAGTTGAAGAATGTAGTGTCTACCAATTTTGGCTTGAC
The DNA here is from genome assembly GCA_004026885.1 of Lyroderma lyra. Lineage (NCBI taxonomy): Eukaryota > Metazoa > Chordata > Mammalia > Chiroptera > Megadermatidae > Lyroderma > Lyroderma lyra. Next base: position 16,867 of record PVJL010007218.1, read on the forward strand.
AGGCAAAGATGCAAGGGCATAAATCTTCTGCCCTATGATGTCCCATAGTTACTAATCATTGGCTGAACCCAAACAGAGAGTTCAGGCAGTCCATAGTGTTTAGCCTTTCCGAGCAAAAATCAGGGTAGAAAAGATAGAGTGAAACTGGTGGGGATGAATGTGGTGGCAAATCGAGATTCTGTAGCCTAGTTCATTCATTTTGTTCCTGAGCATCCGTTCTTGTTTCTTAACCTAGATAACAATCTGTGTCTCTCACAGAGTAGATAAAGTCCCATCAGCTATCACACTATCACAAAGTAATCTAATTCAGTCATATTTCCATGTGAAGCCCAAAATATGTATTAGCACTCACTAGTACGTTCTGTATTATCTAAAAATGGGAAAAAGCAGAGTTAATTGAAACAGCAGAGTTAATTGAATTAATTAATATAATATATAGGTGCAACAGTCTCTGTTTCTACAGCTGTTCATAAGGACTAAATTGAAAATCAAAAATTTCCTTTTTGTCACTAATTTCATGATCTCTTGCTCTCAGTCAGCACTTCCATTGGATGGAATTTTTTTACCAGGCAGAGTGAACAAAACCATTATTTTCACAGCAGCTGGATCCTCGGTGGTTCTAATTTTATTGGATTGCCTCAGTTTCCTATTGACTAGTATAATTGATGAAGATGAATCTGAGGGACTATGCTACACTTCAGTGAAGTCCCTGATGTATCTAATTATCTCTTAGTAATCTGATAAATCGCCCCAGCCAGTAAAGTGATTACCTTTTTACCTATTGGTTAAGCAACATGAGGAGTCTCAAATGACAGGAGGCAGCCTCCGCTTTTCAATTTAATATTTATTTCCCAGCAGAAATGCTTCTTTATTGGGCACTGGGACCTCCAAATCCACTGTACTCAAGCTAGTGGATAAGGGAAGTAGAAACGCCTTACATGTTAGGTGTCATAATGAGAGTGACCTCTTTTGTTGGCATCCCTGATTCTAGGACCAGTTCACTTTGAGAATGGGTAAACATTACTATATTGCTCACACATGTAAGGTGCATGCTGCATCTTATAAAACAACACTCTAACCTTGGATCCTAATAGAAATAAATGACTGTCTATTCCATAACGAAAATAGATCCAATGTAATCAACCTGCCACCAGGCTGCTTTTTCTATATAATAATGTTCTTTGGTGGGTTAGTGTTGACTTCTACTGGCAGTTGGGGCACTCAGTTACAGCCCTATGTGGGCACAGAGTTACCAACCTTAGAAGTAAAGTCTATGTTGTTCAGCTCAAGGTTGGCTTGCATCACTTTCACTAGCACCACTTTTAAAATAGATGCGTTGAGCAAAAACTGGAGTGGTTTGAAAAGAAGGTGACTGACATTTAGCAAATGGGTCAACTCCTCTTCAATGAATGCCTTTTACAAATATCTCTATTTATGGGCATCTACAAATATCTTTACATATTCTTCCCATTCTAAGAACTCCAACCACATACCTTTCCCAAAGTCTCCCATATCATTAATCTTTCATTCTTGTGCCAAATCCCTGACTACTAAAACTATTAGCCATTGTCTATCAATTGATGTTTACCTTCTTCAATGAAAATGTACAGACATTTTTTCTGCTTGAGGTTCTTTATACTGGGAGGATTTCCTTTCAGCATTGTTTTTCAGAGCCAACCTTCAGTAGGACTTTAATGTACCAACTATGGACTTTTAGCTGGTACCAGCATACTATTCATACCTGTCCATAAGCCAGGCCCATGTTTTTTCCTCCTGTTAACTCATCGTAAGTGTGGGTTGAGGGAGAGATGGCAACAGAGGGTACTAAGGGAAACTGATCCACCTGCTAATGCACTTTATTTGTAATTTTTGAGACTTCTTATATTTGGTCATTCATATATATATACACACACACACATATATTTATTTTATTTTATTTTTGTTTTACTATTTTTCACTTGAAACAGCTTCACCATCTGATTTTATGGATTCAGTGCATCACATAATGCCCAATTCTTGAAGAGTTGTTTGAGCTACAAAGTTCCTAGGTATCCCATGGCCAGGGCTCATGAGTAATATAGCATTTGCTTTTCAAAAGATGATATATTTGCAGGAACAAGCATTGTCTGACTCCAGAACCCTAGGAAGCTTAGTCAGAGGCTCTGTAAATCACCTCTATGTTGCAAAGATAAGGAACAATATCACTGGGTCTCCTGGATCAAAAGATGCAAGTGACAGGGCTCCTTGCATAGCCACTCCTCTTTCTCTAGATCCCATGCAATCAGGTAGATTTGTGGATTACTCAGGGAATCAGACAGCACAACACATCCAATGTGGCATAACTTGTTGTCTCCCAGAATCCAAGGAGACCTCCATATTTTGTGCCTCTTTGTATTGAATGGGTTTGTATTAAAGGGATTTTATATGTCTCCATCAGTGGGCCATTAGAAAATTCACCAATGTAGCAGGCCCTGCACTTTGATTTTAATTCTCACATTATGACATGACTGTGTTTTACTTAAGCATATAGAGTAGTGGCAAGAAATAACCAGGATTATTCAGGAACATTACCCTTAATGTGACAAACCAGTGTCATCTCTTATGGGATGTTAAGGGCTTCACGGCCCTCCAGACAATTGACTGGAGAGTTTACTCATCTCCAACCACAGATACAGAAGCTAAATTGCAGTCTTTGCCTCCTGTAGGCAAACTGCTTTTGATTACTTTTGTTGATGTGGACTGAAAAGAAAGCATTTGTTCAGTCAATATCTGCATTATTAAATACCAGGAACTGTGTTGATTTGTGCTAGGAGATTCCACCTCTGGAACTATAGCCACAATAGGCATCAGCACCTGATCAACTTTATAACAATTTATGATCATTCTATAAGATGCATCTGGGTTTTGTAAATGAGGCAGAAAGCACCTGCTTCTAAATCTTGAAGCCCTTGGTCATAGCCCCAGTCACTACACTACTCCCAGTGAAGGGATCACGCTTTTCGGTTACTATTCTGGAGGATGGGGATGCAGCATTCTGTAAGCTCCTGGGCTTCTAAGTTCTGGCTTAATCCATCCAGGAGTATTGGGTGCCCAACACTTCATGTAGTATGATTCACCAAGCCTATTAGTATTAAGCTTAAATAGCCTTTTCTGGTGATATTAGCCGACTTTGAACTAAGAAGTTAAAAAAAAAAAACTTAAAAAGGAATTTTTCAGAGGTCAAGATTCAAAAGAATGATATATAAACACTGGAATGTTGTTACACCAATAGGTCAGATTGTTTGAAGCAATTCTTAATGGTTCAGTTGGGAGGGAAAAGAATGAGACGTGAAACATGAATACAATCTACTTACCAGCAACGAAGGTGTCTGCGGGCGTCTTCCTGCTTGTTTGGATTTTCGGCACAGTGAGAAGTATGGTTCTCTTCCCAGACAGCGCGTCTGTCTGCAATTAACAATGGGACACACTTCGTATTTTTCCTTGCACAGAGGAAAATGGTTCATCTCAAAATCAGTAGGAAGCGTGACACTTTTATCTTAAAGCATGGGAATGCACGTTTTTTTGTAAACAAAATATTAAAGAGACAGTGTGTGCCCAGAGGGAAATCTGGTGGGGGCCACGGTTCTTCATCTGACCAACCCACGCTGCTGTCCCAAGACAAATCTGGGCGATGCTTCCAAGATTGTTTCATCAGAATTTGTCTACATGTGGAGTTCTCTGGAAGTCTATAATAAATTCAATCCACACTACTAATTTTATCTTTATTTGTAAACTCTGTTTCCACAGACATAAAGTTTTTCTTTCAAATAAGATTGGTTTAAGTGATCTAAGGATATGAACACACTGTATTTTTTTAGTGATTTTTCCACTCTAACTTATATGATCTGAGCTCTTGATAAACTGGTAAGTTATTGTGTTCTATTTTTGTGTTTTTAGGAAAATAAAGATGAGATAAGTGTCAAGGTTTCTCCAATTCCAATATTCTGTCTTGCAGATGATGAGCTGTCACTGGCTTACTCTGGGAACCCAACACAGAAAACAGTTACAGTGACAAAATGGAGTTTATGAACTTTGTCTATTGATATGAAGAACATGTATTTATTAAAAAATGTTTATTAAATGCCTCACATACATAAATATGATGACAAATAGAAGAGTATTGATATCCTCCCACATGAAGTTTTCAATGGCAAATGAGAAACAGATAAAAGATCACAGCACAATGAACTAAATACAACTGTGATAAGGACTTCAGAGGAGAAGCCCTTTTGAGAACATGTAATACTAGAACTTGATCTAGTCAGGATGACAGGGAAGGCTTTCCTGATGAAGGTTTTACACTGAAACATGCAGCATGAGTAAGATTAGTGAGGTGAAACGTGTGTGTCATTTGCACACATGCCAGTGAGTGTGCGTAGGGAGGAAAGTATTTCAGGGAGAGGAACATTATGTAAAAACTATGTGAAATGAAAAGTAACAAGATATACATTAGAAAAAACAAAAACAAAAAGGCTGGAGTAGTGGGAGCCTAAAGAGCAAGCAGGTCTAAGTGTTTTAAATTAAGAACAGAAATACCATATAGGGCCATGGAAGGCAGTTGAAGGATTTTGGCTTGGATTGGCTTGGATTCTAAAGCAACGGGAGGACATTTAAGCGTGTTCAGCATGAGACTGGCATCATCACATTTGTGATTTGGAAAGATCATATGGTCCCTGGATGGAAATGCATTGTTTTGTCTATGGAAATAGGAGATCATTAATAGAGAAACTAAAATGAGCTAACAGGAGGTATGGTCCAGTTTAGAACGGAAGGGTTCTGTTGAATGCTAGTGGTTCAAATGTGAGTGAGGGGAGAGGGAAAAAGTGGGCTGAAAACTAGATGGGTAGGGCAGAGGCAGGAGCACAGATAAAAGACTCTATACACATGATGGAACAGGACAAGACAAATCAAAAAGGTCAAATGTCTCATAGTGTTTTAAGAATTTGTGTTGGTCCACATTCAAAGCTGACCTGCACCGTAGGTTAGACATGCCTGGTTTAGGCATTTTACTTAGTTTTAAAAATTGATAATCATGCCTTTTTAAATGAACCACTCTTTTTATTCTTTTGATTAATAGTTAATTGAGCATTTTTCATGTTCAAATATAGTGTAGGGGCCCTGAGGACACTTACATCTCTTAAACATCATACAGAGATATAAGCTTCAATTTCTTCTTATATCAGTTTGGATATGGTTAGAAAAATTGAGCCACTCCAAATGTCCCTAGAATAAAAGTGTTCAATATAGGAGATAGAGTTTATATGTCTTGGGCAATGATGTTCTGGAAGGCTGCAGTTAGAAGATCGGAGAAAGAGGCACTGAAAAGTGCAGCCTGAAACACTAAAGTGGGTGTTTTTCAAAAGTACTGTGATAAACCACTCCAATTTCAAGTCTCTGGGAAAGATCCAACCCTCTCCCCAGCTTACCGCAGCAGAGGCAGTTCACAGAGAAGTCTGTGAAGCCACTGCATTTGCTCACAATGACTTCAAGGGACTGCTCACCCTCACCTCCATTTTGCTTTCTGAATGTTATGCAAGTCAGTTTTGTAGGTAAACTACCCAAGAACCATACAGGAGTATATTGGAAATGTAGCTCCTGGCTTGCAGTCTGCATTGTAAGAAGATTTTACAATGGGGGTGTGTTAGTCCAGCTTCTCCATAAAGCTGACTCAAGGTGGAGTTAAATGTGCAGTTCTTATTAGGGAAAATGCCTGGAAGAAAAACATACCATATTTTTCCATGTATAAGATGCCCCCATGTATAAGAGGAACCGTACTGTTTTAACCCAACATTAAGAAATCAATATTGACCAGTTACTCCTGTGTATCAGACAACCTCCAATTTCTGGTCTAAGAATTTTAGACAAAAGTATTATCTTATACATGAAAAAATATGGTAAAGAGAGAGCTAGGGAAGGGTGAGTGACATCAGACCATCACGTTTTCTCAGTAGAATCAAACAGAGAAGTAAGGTTGTGTGGAAATGATACAATTCTGTGCGGTCTAATGAAGGTTCACCAAGGTGTTGGGGAATCTTCAAGCCAAAGTTGATCATTAGAGGAATCCCGGGTCTCCCCAAAAGATGCCTGCTTTATATCCCTGCCACACTCAGCCTCAGGCTATAAGTAACTTATGGGAAATGTGGTCTCCATGCAAGTGTAGTGATGAACCTCAGCACACACACAGCAGGAGCCCTTCCTCAAATACGCTTTCTGCAGTTGGAGGTTTGTGAAACACATTTTATTCACCATTGCATGGTGGAGCTAGTGAGAGGCTGACATCTAATAATCTAGCACAGTCCACACTTTTGTCAAGTTAGCTTCCATACCACAACTTTAACCCATGTTGAACTTCTGGAAGAAAAACAACAGAAAAACATCTGGCTAACATGATACAGCTCCTCTGACCACAACCAAACACATACATCTTCATCTTCTCACAAAAATGGAGACATTAAGTTGTGTGTGCTACTTTACTTACCCTGGGTGCTATTTATCATTATCCTTTAACTTAAATACTGAGTTAATTAAAGACTATTACCAGATCTTATATCAAATAAAAAGGGAACTGGAGAAAGGAAAAAGAAATAGGTGTGTGTGTGTGTGTGTGTGTGTGTGTGTGCGTGTGTCCACATTAAAACAATGAAAAATAGGCACAAATGTTCCAGTTGTCATTTTTTGCAACTGGTCACAAGGCTATAAATGCAATTTGTTCATTTCTTTTTTTTCTTTGCTCTCAGCTCGTCCCCAAATGGTACAGTTCTCATCCTGGTGAATCTGTGCTTTTAGTAGTCTTGCTTGTGTTTTGTTACTGTAGTTTCTCAGAAGATTTTACTATGGAATATAGGGATATTCAAGTTTCCACAGAGAATCCCATGGGTTCCAGGCATGCTCCTTTACACCTTATTGTGTAATAGTAACTCTCCTTGATGATCAGGATCAGTCACTCAGACAAAATATATACTTCCCCTGTTTGAGGAACCCAAAGTGGCCAAGGGTCAGTCTCAAATTTCAGGTCAACGAAACCCTTGCTGTATCATCTGCAGGGTTCTCTCTTTTGGAAACTGGGGTCTCTAATCAAAAGGAAACCACAGTTTTGAGGATGGAAAGCAAGATACTTCTAGGGGGTCATCACGTGTCATAAAATCCACTCTCATTTCCACCCTTGTATTCACAGACTTGTGCATCCTAGCTTTTGTGGCTCACCACACATATCAATACCTGAAGGACATTACCTAGCCCTGGAAAAGTATTGGATCTCAGGTTGTGCCATGACTGAGAATCTAAAAGTACGTTTCTCTCTTCTACTAGAATACCTCTGAAAATGATCTTGCATGCTCATTCTCTTAGTTAATAGTGATTGAGTATGCCCTATGTTTAAGACTGTCAGAGGCTGAGGAAACTATATACCTTAAGCATCATAGAGATATACAAGATGTGGTACCCTTCTCCTAAGTTTAAAACAGTCACAGCAACCATCCTTTTGTAATTAACAAATTAAAAATGCTTTAGTAGAGGCATAAAGAATATGCTATACTGATTAAGAAAGGAAAACATCACTTTCAGTCGGGAGATTTGGAAAGGCTTAATGAAAAACACAGGTGGAGGGGTTACTCTAGAGAGTAAAAATAATAATAAAGGCAAAACGTAGCAATTTCAGGAACTGAGAGAGAGCAGTCTGACTTGCTGAAGATAAGACACATGTAAGAAAGGAAGTTTGAAGGGTAAATGAGATCTTCGCAGGAACTGAAATGTCAGTCTAACGACTTCCTACTACCATGAGAAGTGGGAGGATTTTTGCTGTTTGTTCTCTTCCAGAAAAAAAAAATGTTAGAGTAGCAGAAAGATCAGAGCTTAAACCCTGCTTTTACTGCTCAGGTGTACGTACGATCTTGGAGAAGTTTGCATCCCTCTGAGCTTCAGCTTCATTGTCACTAAAAATGTGGAGGTGATGCATCCAAGGATGATAACACATGCACAAGGTGAAGAGGATGAAATGCCACCTATAGTATCTAGTCCTTATTAAGTAAATATGCCTTGAGCTATGCACTGCACTAGGGAACAGATCATGATGACAATGAAGACATAACTACATCAGGGAGTTGTCATGTATGGTTACAACTCATGATTCACGAGGTCCACAAGTAAGGGAGAGTTTGAGGCCAGGACTCCCCAACTCTGAGGCCACTGGGCATGAGGAGGTTAAGTGATAGACTCTTCTTCAAACCACATTTTACTGGACCATGACCAATTTCTTTTACTTCCCTTTCATTTCATCCTTTAGGGTGAAAAATTACTTTACTCCAGTTTGTTGCAATCATAAGAAAAACATAAACTATACAAGTATACAATTTCATAACTGCAAATATTAGATAAAAATGTGTATTGCTTAAACCTTTTTGAAATTTTAACAAGTTTTTATACTAGATTCTCCATTCTCAACACCCCAACCCCACTCCAAGCCCCATGCATCTTCTGCCTCATGGAAAGACACCTTAATCATAATGCAACATGATCATTATAATAGTAGCTTGTACTTGTGATGTACAGGCACTGTCACAAGCACTGCACATATATTATTTAATGAACAAAAAACCCCTATGAGATAAGTGTCATTTTTATCCTGACTTTACAAATGAAGAAACTGGGATGGAAGGGGATCAAGTAATTTTCCAAAGCCACACAGCTGCTGAGTGGCAGATTACAGTTAAAAGAGTACATGCCATTCCCACACTTTCGCTGCTCCCACTAGCCCACATGCCCAGCATCAGATGTCAGTGGCCCCACTTCCTCCAGTGGCCCTCCATATATCTCCACTCGGTTTCCCCAGTCTAGGCTTTACATTTCCATCAAAATGAGATGATTTGGCTGGCAGTCTCTTCAGTTCAGGCCTATTGTAGTTGATTTGCCTTTGATAATCCGTTGAAATACTCTTTCTCTGTTTAAGCTACACTCGACCTCAAATAATACGTCTATATCTTCCAGTTTTGAAATTTTAAAAATTTGGAGTAAAATCTAGATTTTCTTAGCAGCAAAATCCAACCTCTTTGCTTTCCTGCTCTCCTTGTCTCTGCATTCAGTGCAGGACAGGGCCTGTGTGACTCGTTTGTAGATACTTGGGTTGGCCCCTTGGGGTGGAGTGTGCATTTGGTTAACTACAGCACCATTTTTACCACCTCCGCAGAGTGCAAATCTGGAATCAGTTTGAACTGGTGAAGCTCTTAGAAGGGGCTTCAAAGCCTGCATGAGAAAAAGAAAGGAACTTGCAATAGAGAAATGTGAAGAAAGATCAGAAATACCTAGTAAGGATTTTCATTAAATTTTTATGTGTTTGTAAACCTTCTTTCTTTGCCTTTTAATGCAAGTGCTATTATCTATCCATCCATCTATCTATCTATCTATCTATCTATCTATCTAATCCATCCATCCATCCATCTAGCTAGCTATTATCCATCTATCTTACTAATATATTGAGGAGTTAGAAATATTTCAGGGGTGAATACAATCAAAGTTTAGGTTCAATATAATCTAAAGTTGAGGAAGGCAAGAGCCAAGGCTATACACATAGGCAGCAGCCACATGTGGGTTTCATCTTCAACATTTTAATAATGTTAATAGCTAACACTTACCTAGCACTTGCTATGATCAGGTACTATCGAAATACTTTAGATATATGAACTTATTTAATCTCTACAACAATGGTATAAGTCAGATATTATGACTGGCTTCCTTTTACAGATGGAGAAACTAAGGCACAGCGGGGGGTTAATGCTTGCTCTAAGTCACACAGTTAGGCTATGGCAGAGCTTGGATTTGAGCCCAGACTGACCTGTTCCAAAGACCGTGCCGCTGCGTTGTACTCCCATGATTTCTGAATTCTTATTTTTCCCTAAATTAGATTTATTTTTCCCCTTTATCTCAGAAACAGTCTCAGACATTTACTAGAGTGACTTTTTAGATTTTATTTATCTAGAATTGCCCTCTCTCCCAGCAAGATATGAGCCCCTCCTAGCCAGCTTCCTTCCATGGGATTCAGACCTGCTGAACACAGCTGATTTCTCCAGGGATTGGGATCTGACCCAGGAAGAATCAACAAGATCCTCAGAGCTGAGAATGAAGGGTGAAGCCCGTGCACAGCACAACTACAGGGGAAGTTTGTGAATTGCTGTTAAGACTCCAGGCTGCTCTGGTTCCCATCTTCCTGAGTCCTGGTTTTGGTAATGTCCTTGGATGTTGTGCAGCACCTGAGAATCCTTCTAACAAATTTCCTTTATGATTAAGTCAGCTTGAGTAGCCCTCTGTGACTTGTAAGCAAGAGTCTTACCTGAGCTACTGTGCCTCTCATTGGCACACTTTTACACTCAGGCTACCTGTCAAACAGTCCTCCAATAATAAATATTACTTTGCTAAACCACACACATACTATTACTCTTCCCTCAGTAAAGGAAGGCATATTCAAACACACAAAAAGGACCTTTAGCTATATTTCAGATTTTTTTCTATCATTTTTTCCTATGTTATAGTTAGAAATTTCCTTTAGGTATTTCAACAAATATTTATTTTTATGAAATATAAATAGGCTATTGAATCTAAATGTTATAACTAATACTAAACCCAGAAGCTACTATGGCTCAATCAAAGTGAAATAACACTTATTGCACCAAGATATGAGAGCTGTCAAAAAAAAATCCAGCCATTAATATAATGAGAATGGTTACATGGCTGGATACTTTCTAGACAGCAAACCCTTCTGAAAGCGTGGTGCACCTACTCTACAGTGATGAGCACTGTACAATGACAGTTCTGAATAGAGGCACTCAGCAAGAGCAGCAATAGTACTGAAGCAAAGCTGAGCAGGGGACATCACAATTTTATACTTGTCCTATTTTGTATTTTGATAGCTCGAAAATATGTTTATTCCATACAGTGTGAAATTGTAAAATGCATGTTTTAATTCTATTTAAAAATCAAACCCATCAGCTTTTCAATTAATGCTTGTTTTAAAAACCAATTGGGGTTTTCTGGTCAAGATGGCAGAATAGGTAAACACTGCGCTTGCCTCCTGTCATGAACACATCAAAATTACAACTAAAGTACAAAACAACCATCATCAAGAACTGCCTGAAGTCTAGCTGAACTGAAGCACTATAACTAAGACTAAACAGAAGCCACCTTGAGACTGGTGGAAGGAGCACAGACATGGAACGAGCTGGTCCCACACCCAGGTGTGACCATTAAAAATTAGGAGAATGGCTGGGCTGGGGAGGTTCACCCCCATTCTTCCCTGCCTCCACAACAGAAGAGCAAGGAGTTCCAGCACCACCCACATCAGGCTCCCTAGCCCATGTTTTCAGTGCCAGGGAGAGAAGTCCCCATAACTTCTGGCTTTGAAAACCAGCAGGCATTGTGGCTAAATGAGAGAGACCAGGGCAGCTGCAGTCCCAGAAGCTCCTTTTAAAGGGCCTGTGCACTGACTTACTCAATGACAACCCACTGACTGAACTTCAGCACTGGGGCAGCAGCTGCAAAGGCACCAGGGACAAATGGGGAGGAAATGAGTTATCTGGCTTCAGGGTGACTGCTGGCAGGGCAGCTTTCTCCTGAAAGGAGAAGCTGGCAGAAGCCATTCTCTTTTTGTTGAGCCCTCCCCGTCTCTGTGTTCAGATGCAGGCAGCCGCCATATATGAATCTCCGTCAACCTGGTTATCACCTTTAGACTGCCCCTCCTTAGTGATTCCTTGAGACCCCACTCCACCCTACCCAACTTGCAGGCACACCCAAACCAATTCCAGTGGCTTTTCCCTACAAAGGGCCTGCCTTGGCTCATGATGAAGACTTTCCTAAAACCTTTCAAAAGTTCACAAAACTCCAAAAAAGCAGCATCTGGCTTCAGTGTGTCCCATAATTCTGGCTGAACAGCCTGCCTTAGTTTGCAAGAGGGCCTCTTGAGGCACCTCCAAGCGTAGCTTGGACTGTGATCATCTGCAGCTTGCTTTGTGGCTCATGCCAGGTGATCCCAGGGTAGGGCACAAGCTGCAGCTGAACTTGGCCTATGGTAGTACCTTCCCAGGAAACCTGGAGACTGGCACACCCAGTGGCCAGCTTTGGAACCAGTTCAGGCTTGTCAAATTTAAGTGATTAGAGGGGCAAGACAGGTAATATGTATAGCGCAAGTGGCACAATGTTGGCATTTTAAACATATAGGAATGTCTTTATTTCTACAAAAAAAATATACTCCTTCCATTTTTCTTGAATCATGCAGGTCTTTTAATCTTCTGTTTTCCTGTTGACAGAGACATGGGTATAGAGAAATATTTTTCTACCTTAATCCATACAACAGTGCAATAACAATGATAAATGGCAACTAACACTTGGCCTTGATGTTGGAAGATAATTGCAGGTACGTGTGCACGCTGGAGAAGGCAGGCCTGGCCTTAAAAAGGGTAGCTGCTACTCAAGTTCAGGCGATTGCTGAAATGTAGGACTAAGGGTCCAGCGGAAGCCAAATCTTCCATTTTTTTGAAAAGCTAGAATTCTAGATTTTTATGTGAACTCTCTTTATATTTAAATATTGGTTTACATTGCTGAAAAATTACTCTGTGGATAAAACAAAACATGGCTAAGGTCTGAGTTCAGCCTAAGGGCAGTCAGACTAACCGCCTCTAGACTAATAAAATAAGGTTTTTCTTTTCTCATTACCATTATTCAAAAGTCTCAACAACGTCTAATGTATCTGCTCATTCAACAATTATTATTGAATGTGTACTGTGTGCCCAGTGCTAGTTTAAGTGCAATCCATACAGTAGGTGCAAAGGCCCGGAGGCAGACAGATCACGTAGCAGAAACAAGTACAGCAAGCAGGCCAGGCACAGTGAGGGAGGATCACAGCAGACCGTACTGTGGGCTGCAGGACAGGTTTGGCTTTTGCTCCCAGTATAAATGGGAGGTGTTTGAGAAGCCAGGATTATTGTGGCTTCTATCGAGAATAGATGGTAGAGAAACAATCAGTTTAGGATGCTCCAAAGTTAGCTGAGACTGCATCTCGGTAGCAGTCAATTGTGAACACGGCTGAAACGGCCTCTTCAACTTAACATCACTTTCTCCCACCACTCTCAGTTAAGGCACAAGTTCCCTATGGATGAGATCCTTCCTCTCACTTCTAGGCACATTTTAAAGATCCCCAGACCTTGTGTTGTTTTTCCTCTTTAGAATCCCCCAGGCCCCATAGCTTTGCACTTGTTCTTCTAAAGTGCTCGTGGATTTCACTCTCAGCTGGAGTAGACGCTCCTCTTCCTAAGCTCATCTTTACCACAGGAAGCTATCTTGCTTTACTCTTCTCTCCATTCCTTTTCTTATCCCTGGATTTTGGAATCCTCATCTTAAATATGAGCACTCCCTTCCATGCCCCATTTTGTCTGGAGGAGATCTGAGGGCGGCTCCTGTGCCCTGGTGATGATCATCTCTGGCCATCCCTTCCCCAGTTATCAAAAAGTAAGCAATTGTGTGTATCTTACTCTCTCAATCACTGCACCACTTCTGGATAACTTTCCTGTTTTCTCCTGAAAAGATGTTCTCATTTCCTTCCTTCCTTCCTTCCTTCATTTCATTAGGAGGACAGGCTCTGGAGATGATCTAGCAGCATTCAAATGCAGGCTTTCCCACTTCCAGTTCTTGGGTCCCTAGGCAAGTAACTCAACCTCTCTCAGTTTCCTCCTGTGCTAAATGGGGATAATATGACTCTTCTCACAGGGTTGTTGTAAGTATTAAATGAATTAATACATGCAAGTACTTAGAAGAGTATCTGACATACACTGTTCTTTCAATAAATGTTAGTAGTATTCCTGTTACTTTTCTTCTACATTATATAGATCTTTAAAAAGCATTACATCTTTCTGTGTATATAAAATGCATGTACATATGGCTCAATATATCAGTGTTTAAAGCTAAAAAGCACAGTATCAGTGGCTTATGTGTGTGTTACATGCCATTGAGTTGGCTCTGACTCCTGGTGACCCAGTGAATGAGTGATGTCCACAATGTCTTGCCCTGAACAGCCCAGCTCAGCTCCTGTAGATTAATTCCTATGGCTTTTTTAATGGTATCAATCCATCTCCTACTTGGTCTTCCTCTTTTCCTGCTGCCTTCTATTTTCTGAGGCAGAGTTGTCTTTTCTATAGAGCCCTGTCATCTCATGATGTGCTTCTCATGAAGTATGATGGCTTCATTTTGTTCTTTTTGCCTCCAGAGATGTTTCAGGCTGAATTTGCTATAGGACCCACTTGGTCATCTTTCTGGTGCTCCTGGGTATCCACAGAGCTCTCCTCCAAAACCATATTCCAAATAATCATTTTCTCCTATAAACATTCACGTCCAACTTTTGCATCCATACATACATAATAACTGGGAATATGATGATCTTAGCCTTAGTCTCTAAGTACAAGTCATTGCTCTTAATGATCCTTCCCAAATCTTCCATTGCTGCCCTTTTGGTCTCAGCCTTCTCTCAAACTCTTGGCTGCCATCTCCATTTAAATTAATGACCAAACCAAGGTAAGCCAAATCTGCAACAATTTCAATGTCTTCATTGTCCGTGTTAAACTTGTGTATTTCTTCTGTCATGATTTTTGGCTTCTCTGTGTTCAAACACAGTCTTGCTTCGGCATGTTCTTTTTTCTCTTTCATCAAATGTTTCAAATCATTGCTACTCTCTGCCAGTGAGATGGTGTAATCTGCATATCTTACATTGTTGATATTATTAATATGATGTATCTTCCAGCAATTTCTACTCCTCCTTCCTCTTAGTTTCCACCAGTTTTGTGTGGGATATGTTCTCGGTACAGATTAAAACAAGCAGGAAGAAATAACGAGCCCTTGTCTGACTCCTCCGCCTGCAGGAAACCATTCTGCCTCCATATTCTGCTCTGACAACAGCTTCCTGTTCACAACACAGGTTACACATCAAGACAGTCAAGTCACTTAAAGAGGTTAAGTGCTCACTGAACGATATCATCACTATTAGCAACAGATCACAAGAATTGAATGACTTTATTAATTCATTTTTAAAGCAGGAGGAAAGAGAAAGATTTTGATTTAAATGAAATGAAGCTGCTCTATTTCACAGGATTGCCAGAGTAGTGTGTAGCTCAGGAATTTTAAATGGGAAGAGGCAACCAACCTCCCATAAATCTGTCCTTATTGTATTCCTATCTGACCCATGTTAGACAATTAGATCCCTCATGGGGTTTGAACAAAAAGGAGGAGAGAGACAGGGTGGGAAGGAGGTTGGATGTTGCTGCATTTTTCTTTTGTTTCCAGAAAAAAATAATGGCCTCAAGAGATCAGACTCAGTCTCCTTTTAATGAGAAAGGTGTGGAGAGAAAGAGCAAAAACATAAAAGAAAAGAAGCCAGAAGGGAAAGGCATAGCTTGGATCACTTAAAATCCTCATAGTGAATTTTATAATTGGTATTTATTTGTGATTTCTTTGCTTTAGGGAATTCAACCAGTGGAAATCGAGCATACAAAAGAAGATACAAGGCAATCTTTTCACTGGCTGTTTATAGGATTCAAAACAGGGTTGCCTTAAAGGTAAACATTCCTTATGTATACTTAAAGGAGAACTCGATTGCAGAAAAATCAGTTTGCAAATAGCTTTTCAAGAACTTTCCTTTATTTATTTATTAATTTCTTTACAGAGTCATTTTATTAATGATAATTAAACCCACTGGAAATCCTATTAAGATCCTGAATCCTTATCTTCAAATTTCTGAAGGAGGAATAATAAATAGATTGAGGAAAACAGATAATTCCAGCATTTAAAAATACTCTGTAATAGAATAGGAGACTCAACAAGAATGTTTAGTCTCTGGTGGAGGAATCTTCCTGCTTGATTAACACTGTAGACCAGACTAGACAATCATTTCGATCATTCCTTCACTTGTGGCAGGCAATAAGCAATACAGCCCTTTCTCTAAATCCTGTTACCTGGAAGTTTAAAATTCCTCCTTTATGTTATATTATATATCTGTTTAAATGAAATGTTTATTCATGTTAAAATGAACATGCACATTTAAATGAAAATAAATGTTACACATATTTAAATAAAAAATAATTGAGTCCAGCCAATGATTGATGAACATCATTCAGACCCAATGCTCTTTAGGAAGTGGTTCAATTTTTCTGTCAGTTCATTTATAAATCTGCCACCTCCAGTTTGCAAAATTTAGTAATGTGGTTTAACCATTGGCCTGGTGTGCAACATCTTTCTCTGAGTTGAATACCTTCCATCTCTGCATGACTTCTTGTTAAATATTTATTATCCAACAATGCTGGAAATCAAGTGAGATTTTGCATCGAATTAAGACACAAATGTTCCATACTGAGCCCCTCCCTTAATTAATCTTTCAGTTCCTGTCCTTGTAATGAATGCCTGAATAAAAATCATGGGAGAACAGAAAAATCTCCTGATTAGGCCAGACTCTTTCCAATGCCATTACACTTAAAAACAAAACAAAACAAAGAAATCTTCCCCCCCCAAAACAGTCAGAAACAAACAATATTATGAACCATTATTTCTTCTTTCAATTCTTAGGTGATATGTCAGGTTACCTCTGTTTCAATACAGGGTATACAGAATTGATATACTTAGTAGAACAACTTTATTTACTTGATTTTTACTTTTATTTTTGATTTATTGAGATTGGTAGTAGAAGATAAATGTTCATTTGCTGTATGAAAGAGTTTAATCAAATAGTCTTTTATCTGTTATACTTAGTGGGGGAGATGTTGTTCCCTCTAACATTGGCTTTTGTTTTCGTGTGCTCACCAGTGTGATCCCAGGTTCTCACCAAGAAAGCACTGATAACATTAGACTCCTTCTAAAATTGACATTACTCATTGGTCTGTTTTCTTTGGCACTCTGTTAACAGATTAACAGGCATCAAGGCTACATTTGTGCCTATTCTGCCAAAAAAGCTTTCCAGTCCTGGCCAGGTTTAGTGAAGTCATTTGAAACACAATGATTTATATCCAAAACATTGTAAGTTTTCCAGATTTTACATGATCTTATTCTGCTCTTGAGAAAAATAGTCAATCATGTTAAATCATTGTATAGTAACTAAAAACTCCTTCGGGGCATGTCAGAATGTAAATTCTCTATCAGGATTGTTTCTTTTCACATCAGTTCCCATGATGAAAACTGAGTGCAGGGAAGCTGTTGGGAGAATGGCCCTAGGTCTTCTGCCGCACCTGGGGCCCTTGCTGATGTTTCTAGAGGTATCTCTCATTTTGCAGGGCATCTGAATCCTTGAGTATTCTTTGCTAATGTCTTCTGAGATGTGGTGGTCCCACCTGTTTCCTCTGAGTTTCTTGTGCACTCCTGCTGCTTAGTCCAGGCTCTAGCATCCATGACATATTTCTGGAATCTTACAATCTCATCACTTTTAATCTGAATCTCAAGCCTTTATAATGAGGTCCCATAGCAGGATGTGTTGCATTAAAAAAAATTTAAGAAGGTTTTTGCAAATAAATTTTGCTTACATATTTTACTTACAAGTGAATTCTCAGTAGTCCCCACCTACCCATGGGGGATACACTCCAAGACCCCAGTGGATGCCTGAAACCTTAGATAGGATTAATGAAGGTCTTCATATATTAATACTATGTTTTTTTCCTATATATACATACCTATGATAAAATTTAACTTACAAATTAGTCATAGTAAGAGATTAACAATAACTAATAGTGAAATAGAACATTTATCACAACATACTTAATAAAAATTATGTGAAGGTGGTCTCTTTCTCTTTCTTAAAATATCTTATTGTACCATACTCATATTTCTACTTGGGATGATGTGAGATGACAAATTGCCTATGTGATGAGATGAAGATGAATGACAGGCATTGTGACGTAGTATTAGTCTACTATCAACCTCTGACATGTTTGAGGTCCAACAGCAAAAGTAGCAAGAATTCCTTTTTCCTTCTTCATAATTTCATGGATAGATTTTTTCTTATTATAGATATTACCAACTTCAGTATACAATTGTTTTTTCTTATTAAATTGAGAACTTTTACCTTTTCTTTTAAAGGAAGCATTTTGTAACTTTTCTTTGGCATATTCAAATTGCCAACATTACTACTCTTGTACTTTTGAACTACTATGTAGTAAAATAAGGATAACTTGAACACCAGCACCATGATACTACTCATGATATTGACAACGAAGGTTACTGAGTAAGGGGACAAAGAGAATTCACATCTTGGATAGGATGGAGTAAGATGGCTCAAGATTTCATCAAGCTCCTCAGAACGGCACACAACTTAAAACTTTTGAATTGCTTATTTCTGGAATTTTCCATTTAGTATTTTTGGACCATGGCTTACCATGGTAACTGAAACTGCAAAAAGTGAGACTACAGATAAGGGAGGAATATTGTGTTGTTGTCTGCTTTAAATGTAGGAGTCATTAATATTTTGACATTAGATATAAGACAGATGCCAGTTACAACTTTTCTGTAATAGAGCCATCATTTGGGTGAATAAGAAATTGACAGAAAGTGATAAACAAGAACCAGCCAGCCACATTTTGTCTCCTGCAAATGAAAAACATGGGTCAAGGGGATGAAGATGGTATTTAAAGTGACTTTGCAGCCAAATGATTGCTATAGAAGTTGACTTCTTTGTGAACTAAGATTGGGTCAGCAGTTCTGTCAGAAGGCTCTAGGCTACTTTTCTATTATATTTTTATATATTGTTGCACATAGCAGACATCCAATATAAGCATGTATTATAATTAGCACTATCAGTGCCCAGTGCATTGCCTGGCACATAGCAGGCACTCAGTATTTGTCAAATAAAAGAAAAAAGAATGAATGGATAGTCATATCATGCTACTGCTACCTGGAGGTGAAAATGTGAGAAGGAAGCTATGAGTTCAGCTATTTAAAAGGGCAGAAAAATAAAAGAGAATGAAGAGAATGAAAGGGGAGTGGAAGTCAGAGCAACAAAGAAACATGAGTCTATAACACAGGAGCCAAAGGAGAAACTTTCTAAATTTTTCTATGACTGTCATGGTTTACTTATTATTCTTGAAAAGATTTGGTTCCCTCCATATAAATATCTTATGAGACTTTTTCTATTATGTATAATGTCTTATCTTTATTTTGCTAAATTTTCCCTTTCATGCCTGATTGCTTCTATCTTTCAACAGCTCAAGAGCAAAGAAAATCAAATCAGCCTTTTGGCAAAATTTAGAATTGTAGGAAGCAGAGGCTGGAGAGTAAATGATTGTCCTTCCCCACTCCTTCCAGAATCTTTCTAACATCAAACATCTGGTCTATCAAAAAACAGCTATGTTTCTTTCAAACCCAAGCAGGTGTCCAATCCATATTAATCCTTGCTACAAAGTGTTTCTCTTTAAAGGTCAGAAAGAAGCCACCACCTTCCCCCTTACACACACACACACACACACACACACACACACACACACATCCCTCCCAGACAAAGCAAAGTTAAAAAACCCAAACCAAACCAAACCAGAACAAAACCCCACTCTCCTTTTTTATAGTGATGTCTGGAAAAAGCTCCAAAGGAGTGGGAATTCTCTAATGATGGAACAGAAAGCCATACTTCTCCCTTTGCTGGTCTTGGTATTTACAGACTACCATGGCCCCTGAAGCTGGGGCAGCCCCTTGTAGGCAGAAAGGTGATATGGAGGCTCACAGAACTCTGCAACCCTTCCTCACCAGTTCACTGCTCAGAAGGCACCTGCACTAAATATTTTTATGCCAAGGCCATGAAAATCCAAGGAGTGCAGCCGTCCTCAAAATTTCTCATTTCTTACCTGCCACAGCAAGGTCACTAGGTGGCTGCACAAATGACTGTAGGATAGATTGTGTATGGCAGGGCAAGCAGAAAACAGGAAAGGGATTTTTGTATTGAAATGGCACTGAGGGCCTTACAGAGACTTCCTTTTTGCTAAGGCAATTCACAATATGGGTGGAGCAAATGGGCTTCCTTGCAAAAATTCCGAAAGGGTTCCTCTTATCCACCCTGAATTCTTATATTTTATGAGTGTCTTAGCACATAGGTTTATCACTCTTGGCTTTAGAACAGTGGTTCCCAAACTTTTTCCACATGTGTACCCCTTTTGAACTCATTTCTATTAATTGTACCCCTTGTTTTAAAAACAATTGTTTTTAAATACTGACACTTTTGTTCAGTGCCTATATTAATGTAAAATAGTAAACATTAGGTAATTAATTTAGGAAAGAAAAATCACTACACAAAAAGTACAAACCACAGATTTAATTTTACAATATTCATAACAGTTAAATATTGATAATGATCAAGTATTTAACAAATTTTTAATTTATTATTAATAATATTTATTTATGTTATCTGAAAAGTCTGTAATAATTGTTATGCTGATCACTAGCCTATTGAAACATGTTAGTGAGATCCTTGAGCTTGCTTTGATGCACTTAGTTTCTTGAAATCAGGCTCAAAAGACGCAAGATACTGTCTTAAATCTGGACTTGCATTAAGCTTGTTGAGGTACTTACTTTTCACATAGTTGTAAGAAGAAAAAGCTCTCTCCACAAGTTCAGTATTAGTAAATGACAAGAAGTATTTGAATGCTTTCCCACTGAGCTGTTCATATTCCTCACTGCTTCCTTTTAAAATCAGAATTTAAAGAAGAATTAGTTGAAAGTTCCATTAACTGTTCTTTTTCATTGATTGATTGTTGAGCTTTTTTAAAGATTCTTCATTGAGGGATCTGCAATCCAGTTGTTTTCCTTTCCACGTTGAGGCAAGTACTTATAAAAGGACACTTTAAGACTTTCCAAGTAACTTAAAATATTCTCTTTCATGTGTTGGGATAAGTGCAAATCATTCTCAGATAAGAAATTGTGCAGAGTTTCAAAAATTTCAGGCAGAGCTCTTTTCAATGCACGCTTTCCAAAAGTTCAGTTTTTAATCATTGATTCAATTTTCTTGGTTACTTTGAATTCAATGATTGCTGTTTTCAAATCCCAAGTTGAGTTTATTTCTAGAATAATAACTAATAAGTAAGCAAGACTTTGAAGCCAATCACTGTCCTAAAACTTTAAAGCAAGAGAGAAACAATGGTCTTGGGAAAATACCTGGACTTCATGTCCAAGTTCAAACGTCCGTGTTAAGTACTTTGCATAAGATAGCCACCTTACCTTCCTATGCAAAAGGAATGTACTGTGACTGCTGTTCATTTCTTCACACAACACTTTAAACCATCTGGAGCTTCATGCTTGTGACTTTGTAAAATTTACAACTTTTACAGCCTCATCAAGAACATCTTTCAGTTCACTAGTAAGAGACTTGGATATAAGACTTTGTCTATGAATGCAGTAGTGACTTGATGGTACATGGGGAGCTACTTCTTTAAATCTTCCGTGTAGGCCTATAAAACAACCTGACATAGGCTTGCCTCCATCAGTGCATACACCACAACAATTCAACCAACTAATGTCCTTTTCAATGAAATACTATTGATGTATTAAAAATATATTCACTGTGGTATATTCTGTCAATGGGTAACAATGCAACAGATTTTCCTCAATTTCATTTCCTACCAAGCATCTAGTGATGACAAGCAAAATAGATAAATCAGCAACATCTACGTTCATTGACCTAGATGGAAAATAATTCACTTTTTCTAATTTGATGTACGACTACAGCTTCAACATCATCAAACATTTTCTGAATTCGTTGAAACATTGTATTGTTTGAAAAAGAGATAGTATTGATTCTGCAGACATGTTCTTCCCCAGACATACAAAAACTGGTATCCTTAATATACGGAGAAATTGAATCTTCAGCTGTGGTTTTTACTACATTTAGCCACGTGAAAAGCAAAATGGTATGAAGGCTTGAATGCATGTTCACTGTCTTTCTTTCCTGACATCATGTATGAAGCAACAGTTGGATGCTTTCTTAAGCACCGAAAATAATGTATTTGTTTTTATAAATAGGCTGTTTAGTTTCAAAATGTCACGTGAATAGAAAGGGTTCCATGCAACTGTTGGATAATATTTCCCCACACACAACACACAAAGGCTTAGGATAGACATCATCCCCTGCAAATGAAAACCCACATTTAATATACTCTTCAGAGTATTTCCTTTTCTTCTGTGTGGTATCTGAGGCACACAACCTTTTAATATCTCCCGGTGTGGGTGTACTTGTAGCTGCGGACACATGTTGAGAAGTATTTGGCGATGGGTTATAATCCATACCAAGTTTTGCTTTTTTAAGTGTTCCTGTTTTCAACCACTGATTCATAACTGATATGCTTAAAAAGCATTGACAATAATAACTAAAACTATGTTAAATATAAAAATCTATTTGAAAAAGAATCATGATAAAAGACAATGCACTTACTTTTACTCAGTCAATACAGATCAAACTGTCTGGCTCTGGATGTATTTCTATGTTTGGGGAAGTTCTAGAAATGTCACAAATGAATTGTTCTAAAACTGTGAATAATGATTGGTAGAAGAGTGGTTTGGGGAAGGGTTCACAGCTAGGCCTTCACCAATCGTCATTGGCTAATGTGATCTAATTTTGAAATGTCTCCACTAATGGTGATTCAAACTTAATACTTATTGTTCTATAACTAATGTTTTGCATTTTTTTTACTTTACTGGTATTTTTGCCATTACTGATTATTTTTCACATACCACTGCTTGGGAACCGATGCTATAGAAGAACTAGGCTCATGTTCAGTGTTCTTTCCTCATAGTACAGTAGACTCTTCATTAACTGGAACGAAAGCAACCAGCACTCTCAGGCAGCAGGATGCTTGAGATTTTGCCGGTTGCTTGAGTTCTGGTAAACGGAGAGTCTACTGTACTATGCTAGCTGATTCCACACTTGTCAGCTCTGTGAGCCTCCAGTCGCTAGGAGCCTCTTTCTTCTTGAAAGTGCAATGATCTCTGCCCACCTCATGAAGTTGCTATTAAGGCCCACAGAAAATAAATGGGAAAGTGGATTCCAAACTAATATAATAGGCAAATGTATGTGATAAGCATTGACTCTATGTATCATTTTTTTCCCCTAGAAATTTCCAGAGGACAAACTGAGTGTTACTTGTATAAACTTGGTGCCCACTGCTACAATTCATTTATACAATTGAGACACAGGCACTCCCAGAAAGATGCTTCATTGAAAAGCTCTGTACATGATGGGTGCTAAGGGGACCACTATGTCAAAGGACAAATTCCACTGGAAGAAGAAGAATGCCACTAGTACCCCTAAAGAACATGTTACAGTAAATTCTTGCTTCTAGTCAACTGCTGGAGGATTTTTCTTTGCTTGTAAGAATCCTCATTTCTCTAATATTCAAGCTGTTCATTTCCATTTTTCTTTAAAAACAATTTTCTCCTAATTCTCTTTATTCTTTCAGTTTCACGTTTTCTAACTACATTTCAAATTCCTCATTCTATTCTTAGTCCTTAACTTGTTTTTCTTTTACTTATTTAACTTTTTATCCATGGCCTTTCGTCTTTTATCTTAATTTTTCATTTTCTCTGCTTTCATCTGTTTGACCTTTTATCTCATTGGCTTCTTGTTCTTTATCTTTCATTTTACCTCTCATCTACTTTATCTTATTATTTTTAACTGTTAACCTTTTAATTTTATTGGAATTTTAATTTTTTATTTTTACCTTTTTCTGGACTCCTTTTACTTTCTCTCATACTTCACTCTCAGTGGTCTAGTTTTGTTTTAATACAGTCATTATTTTAAAGAAGTAAAAAAGCCAAAATCTTTGTTCTCTAATGTTTATCTTCATTTTAAAACATTTTTATACTGACCAGCAAGGAGGATGGTGCAAATGAGAACCTGAACCTGAAGCTCAGAGGTCTTTACTGTGAGCTGTTCCTCAAGGTACCCATGGGGGTTCTTCTAGCACTTGGCTGTTGCTCAAAGCTGAGTGAGCCTTTTCTTTTCACACTGTTATGTTCAGTTTACTGGAGTGATATTTCCTACCATTTATCCCATCAATGCTCACATGAGCATTTATGTAGCTATAATCCTTAGGAACAAAACTCTATTTGGCTAACCTACCACTAAGACCCAAACTGAGGCTACCTACACTATAGATGTCCCCAATTTCCACTATCAAACTCAACTTTGGGTCAGATGGACAGAGGCAGAGATGGAGCAATGCACTCTGCTGGAAATAGCTGATTTCTCAGAGCTCAGATGCATATCAAGTCCAAGAGCTCTATTTCTTTAAATTTAGGAGACTTCTAAATTGGCTTCTTGCTCCTTAAATGAATGAGACTCCTAAATTTAAATTGAGGGTATTGAAGTAACCAAAAGTGATCACACGACTAGTGTTCCACAGACCAAGAATGAACCATGAGCCAAAACAATCGGAATGAGAGTAAGTGAACTGGGTGCATGTGTATAGGTGACTGCAAAAGGAAGAGTGGAGACCAACAGAGTCTTAGCAAGACCTTCAAAGCTAAAGGCTTTTACAGCATATTGAAGGACTATGGTCTGAGAAGAGCATGAAGAGCCAGCAGGGCACAACTACACATCGAAGCCCGGAATTACGGAGTGTGTGAGAGGCCATGCAGCTGCCAGCGGAGAAAGCTGCAGGAGAGAAGCAGAGTTCCCTCTCCGAGCCAAGGAGAGCAACAGGAAACTGATGCACTCAGAGAAGAACATGAAAATAAAAGAAATGTGGCTGAGGAGGGATCCCGAATTTCAGAGGGCACAGTAGTGTCAGGAGCAGAGGGAGAGCCAGAGATGGATGTAGATTAGGGGACCCTGGGGGACAGGGTCCAGAGAATTAGGGGGAGAACCAGAGTGTTGAATTTCTTGCGGTGACAGTAGTGGACAGGGTTAGAAGCAAGGAAGGGGTTCATCATGATGGTCTGTCTCTGATCAGATGGTGATGGTGAAGCTGAGAATTTCAGGAAAGAGGAGGGAGCCTCCTAAAGAACACACAGAGCTTCAGGGATCTGGCTTCTGCCCATGGTAGCATAGAGGTCAAGGTAAAGATAGTAACAATGTGAGCTGATTCCTTTCTGCCATCTTTGACCCTGAGAAGGACTATTCTAGAATGGAGAACACCCTTAAATTGTAATCTTACTAGAGCTGTCTGGAAACCCATTTGCACTCATCAGACTTGAGAGGTTAGAGGAAAGAGAATAGTTAGATGTACTGAGTGGATTTCAAGATCTTTTGGTGATGTGTGGACCTTCAACTAGGCCTTGGAAAAGGATCTGAACAGACAACTAAAGAAAGAATACCAAGAGCCCATAAACATAGGAAAAAAGAAAAAATTTAACCTGTGCAAACTCAAATAGATGCAAATTAAAAATACAAGGAGATAACAGTTTTCAGTTGTCAAATTAGCAATGATATTATAAATATAATTATAACATTTTAAATTGGCAGTCAGGTCACAAGAGCAATATTATAGTTATTAGTATAAATTATCATAACTTTTCTGAAAAATAATTTAACAACATGCTTTAAAGACTTAAAAGGTATACATTTCATATTCAGTAATATTATTTCTAGGAATCTAGCTGAAGAAATTTATCAGAAGATTTGAAAAGTTTATATACAAAAATGTTTATTGCTACATAATTCGCAAGAGTAAAATTAGAATAAACTTACATATTAAAAGTAGAAAAATATTTTAAAATTTATGATTCATTCCTATGATGGGAAACTATGAGATCATTGAAAATCATGATTTTGAAGTGTTTTTAATGAAATAAAAATGTCCTCATAAAATATTTTGTTAACAATGTAGTATATATGTGTATGTATATATGGATATGTGTGTGTGTGTGTGTGTGTGTGTGTGTGTGTGTGTATGATGTAATAAGATGTAATAAAAACAAGACAGCATATGTAATTCAAAATTGGTTCTTAAAATTGGTGTGGCTTAGAATCACCTGGGGAAATTTATTAATATTAAAATCACAGATATCCCACATCATATCTATTGAATCAGAATCTCAAGTGACTTGTGAGGAAGGAATATTGACAATTACAATTAAAAAAATAGATCATGTTTTTCAAAGGAACACTTACTACTAATACTTTTTGATTAGGAAAACACAATAAATTTCATTAAAACATAGACTTTCCTTCTGGTCATTGAAAACAATTCATTATCAACAGATTGCTGATGCTCTAAAATTCATTCTACCGTCAGAGCACAGTAGTGAAGAGGAGACTCTTGCTCAAGTTTAACAAGCAGGTAACAACACAAAATATATTAATAC
This sequence comes from Lyroderma lyra, assembly GCA_004026885.1. NCBI lineage: Eukaryota > Metazoa > Chordata > Mammalia > Chiroptera > Megadermatidae > Lyroderma > Lyroderma lyra. The sequence goes on from PVJL010007218.1 coordinate 43,195, forward strand.
CCCAAATTATTAAAGACTTCTCTACAATTTCTGCTCTACTTAGAGTTTATTATAACTCTCAAAAACAAAAACTTCAGCTGTAGTGACAGTAGGTAGTAAAACCTAAAGACCTTGGTGGCCAACAGATCTGAGCTGGGAATGATATAAAAATGTAGATCTTAATGAACGCAGAGGATGGGCTTTCTCAAGTGTCACAAAGCAGGCCAACTGCCCTGAATGTCATTACCCAAAGCCATTCTCAGACTAGGTGCTGACAGTTATTTATTTCTTTATGTAGTTGGAAGAAAACTCAACAAAGCAAAAAGAGAAAACATGGTGTTGATTTCCTGCTTTTACACCTGTCCAAAACCACTCTTTGTGGTGGATGGACACATATCCTCACTAATTTATTTATCTTTATCATTCCATGGACATCACCCAGTTTGCCAGAAGGTATTACAGAATTTCCCAGTTTTTCTTTTTATAAGAACAAACCTTTATTCCTCTTAATTAGCTGCCATTAATTCATTAAACACTCCATATAAAACATTTGCCAATTCTCTTATTGATCACTGTGTTGTTCATCCTATGTCTGATATTCTGCACAAAGAGAAAACAAGCTTAATGTATAGTTATATTGCTCTTGACTCCAATTAATGGCACTATTTAACACCATATGTACAAATCAGCTGGAAGAATACAAAGTTATGACTATTACTGATCTTTATACTTTCCTTGTGTCTGTGGACACGACTTGTCGCCAAGTAAACTGCTGGAGTTCAATACAAGCTCTGTTTACTCTATTATTATTGTTTTTTATAAAGCCTTTATTACAGTACTAGAGGAGCTTTATCAGATAATTCAATTTTCAGGAATTCAATGGGAATGTGTGTACATTGTTAAACTTAATAACTTAAATTTACTATTGGATAAAACGGATGCTTGTCTCTCACCACAGAGAAAAAAATGTGATGCCTTCTCTTATATGAAGATTACATCTGTTTTTGTCAGAAGGACTGGCCTTAAATAGAGAACTGGCATTTTTGTCAACTGCCAACATGAGTGGCTATGACATAAATATTACAAAATCAATTAAATAATTGGTGTATGATGCTTGATATTTAAATGACTTGAATTCAATACAGTAGTCATCCTTTCTCCATGGGGGAAACATTCCAAGAACATCAGTGGGTGCCTGAAACCACAGATAGTACCCACCCCTAGGTATGCTATGTTTTTTCCTATAATACACGCCTCTGATAAAGTTTAATTTGGGCACAGGAAGAGATTAACAATAATAACTAGTAATAAAAAAGAACAATTATAATTCTATACTGTAGTAAGTTATATGAATATGACCTCTCTCTCTCCCTCACTTTCTCTCAAAATATCTTATTTCATGAACAGAAGATTTATTTTTACCATAGATCTTAGCAATCTCAGCATACGGTGTGTTTTCTTTCCTTAGTGAATCCAGAATTTTCCCGTTTTCATTTAAGGGAAACACTTTATGGCTTCTCTCTAGCATATCCTCTAGCATGTCTGAATTGCCAGCATCATTACTTTTGTGATTTGGGGCCATTACTAATTAAAAAAGGATTACCTGACCACAAGCACTGTGGTTACTGTGATACCAAGATGGCTACGACGCGACTAAGGACAGGCAGCGTCTACACAGCGTGCAGACACTGAGCAAGGATGACTCCTGTTCCTGGCGGAGTGGGTTCAGGTGAGATTTCATTGTGCTGCTCAGAGCACACACAATTTAAAATGTATGAGTTGTTTGTTTCTGGAATTTTCCACTTAATGTTTTTGGAGTGTGGTTGACTGAGGTAACTGAAACTGCAGAAAGCCAGGCTCCAGGTAGGAAATGACTATTGTTATCATATTTAGTGAGTTATTCATTTAGCTAGTTAGGCTTATACAGGGTCCAAAAGAAGTAACACTCGGACTGGAGTTATTATATTAGTACAAAATCATAACCATACATGTTTATGGTTACACAAATAATGCCCCCTTTTTATGAGCTGGTAATCTACACTAAATCTTTTATTACAAAATCATAAGCATGTATGGTTATGATTTTGTAATGAAATCACAACTCAAGTCTGGTGTTACTTCTGCTGGACCCTGTATTTTCAATCAATTTACCTTGGAGAGTACACAGAAAGTTCTATGGTCCAAGGTAAAGGAACCATATAGGGGTGGCTTATAATATTAGGGGAGGACTTCTTTATAAAAAAAAATTTAAAAAATCTGTGTGCATGTTTATTTAGACAAGAAAAATCATAGCAAATGACAACAAAAAATAAAACAACAAAAACCACAGACCTCACGTTTTCAGAATCCTTCTAGACCCTTCGCAGGGTCGTGAAAATCAAAGGCCTATGACTTAAATCTAATTAGCTCATGGTGAGCTCTTGGGAGCTTGACTTAAAAAAAAAAAGGATGATGTGTAGCATTTGCATTTGTCTGCTTTAAATATTTTTGGAACTAAAGGATGTAGTCATAAGATTTAGAGGCAAATTTTCAGTTTGTTTGGGGCTTGAGTGTGGCCACTAAAGGCTGAAATTCTTTTTTTGTCAGGTATATTTAGGGGGTCTCTGTGCAGAGACAGAAAGAGAGAAGGTTTAAGGGCACAGATGTGTCTCTTCCAAGATTCTCAGCTTTTATAAGAGGATGTCAGCCCACAGTTTACCTTGGCTAGCAGTTAAAAGATAAGGCTCCACACTTTACTGGTCTCCAGACACTTGTCAGGAGTGGTCCTGAAGGCTTATCCACAGCCTGGTTGGGAGAAGAAATGTTTACTGCTCACTCCCTGGAGGAGATGCATTTAATCCATTCCTCGGGAAACAGCTATCCTCTATTAGCACAAGGAAGGAGTTCTCAGATGTAGAGATGCTAATTGGATGGGTGCTCTCTAGGGTCATTATCTATTAGCATTTAGTATCAGGCACACTGGCAAGCCATTTGGTTATTCTTTTCAAATCCCAATGCTTTCAGACAAAAATATATTTTTTCTAGATATTTTTAGGTCTATCAGACCCTAAAGATTTTTAAATGCTATCTTTTGCTTACCGGAACCAGATTATCCTCATAATCTGTAAAATAAGCATGCCACTTTCATCTTTAGAAAAATGCAAATTCCTCCTTTGTGTGCAGAATAAAATCAAAATTTTTTAACTTGAGTTTTGAAGTCTTTTTTAAAGCCCTTATGTTCTCATTAATCCAGCTTAATCATGAAACTTCTAGACTGCCCCAAGAAAACTTTTGCACAGAGATTATCTCCATCGTTCTGTAGCTCTAATATTCTCATCATTCCCCACATCAGTGTACTTATTCTTCAGGGCATAAACAAACTTAAACCTTTTTCATGGGTGTTCTTAATCATCCAAAGCAGAGTTAGCCCCTTTCTTTTTTATTTCTCCATTCACCACTTTTCTCCCTGGTGTGTGTGTGTGTGTCCAATATATGCACTCATTTTACAATTTCCTTGTGCTGTCTGTTTCTTTCTCTTCCATGACAATATGTTTGCAGAAGTGGACCCATGATACTCAGCAAATTTTCTTACAATAAGTCAGAACATAGGTATTAGGATAAGAGGTATTGCCCGATTGTTTCAGATTGAAACAGCTCCCCTCTCCCCTGTTTAACTCTTGGGAGGCTTTGGGAAGCAATGCCAAAGCTTAGAATCAGTTAGAGACCTGTGACCAAATCCTGACTCTGCTATTATTCAGAAGCTGGGTGACACTGAGAAAATAAATTAACCTCTCTAAGCCTCAGTTTAGTCACTTGCAAAATGAGTAGAATATGTGTCTGTGAAGATTATCATATTAACTAAAGATAAGCCAAGTAAAACAAACAATATGTGTTAAATAGATGTGGTTATTTTATCATTGTTTAACTCCCTGATTTCTTGCCTCTGTCATGAGGATGGTGAGACTCTCCAGAGCTGAGAGCAACATATCTGCATCCACTTCAGTTTTGGGCCCTGGATAGGACTGACTTGCCTTCAGTCCTTATGACTGAATCAGGCTGTCCTCTGCAATACTGATCCTTAAAAGAAGCCTAAATATTTCTCACAACTGAAAGACAATGACATGCTAACAGGTTATGAATTGAAGCCTAGCAGGCAAAGCAAGAAGGTAATTTAGCAAAGACAAGGCTCAGTAGCTGTGAAGTTGTTTAATTCTGCCACCATGAGCATCCACGTGTACAATTCCTTAGTTGTGCCTATAGGTGCCAGGTGTCTTTAGCTGCTGTCAATCCCTTACTTGACTTTTTAAAATTTTATTTCCTCATAGCTGGCATTTTACCAATGCCTTGTGGGCTAAGGACTAGCTGAGGGGTGAGTGATTACAAAGTAAGATTTATAATGTTTCCCTACATCAAGTAAAGGTCAGCGACTATATTCTCTTCTACACAGATAAATTTCATTCACGTACAAAGAAATAAACAAGTGAACCAACCCCCTTAGAGATGATTTGGAGGCAAAAAGTACTACAAAATAATGGTATATGTATGAGTATGTGCATGCTTGTGTGTGTACACCTTTTATTTTAAACAGATTGAAGACATCTCAAAGTACCTCATAATAATGAATTTGCTATTGCCAGCCCAGGAACTCGCATGTGAATGAGCCAAACTATCTGTTCTTGGTCCTAACTTTCCCACAATCAAAGAGATGAAGCAACTTTTATTTTAAAAATTCTTTTTATTTTTATTTTTTATCTTTACAAGGCTGTGGAGCTGTGTAAGACCCTAAATTATCATATCATCTTCCCTGGTTCTTGTTTTTTTTTTAATCCTAATAATCTATTCTTACTAGTTCACCTAGGGAATAGGCTTCTTTGAAATGATTTATCTGAAAATGGTATGCACCTGGTACATATATCAGCAAGTGTCATTCTTGTGAACCAGCTATAATTCTCTGAGGAGCATTTCTCATCTAACTCTGGAAGTCCTATGGTCTAGTAATCTGGTCATTTATACACTTAATATCTCACCAAACCATAATTCCCTCTCTCCCAATCTCTCTTTCTCTGCCTCATATACACATACTCACACAAACACAACTGACACATGCCTAGTCATTCTTCCTTCTCTCCACACTATGAGTCCTCACCATTTCTGTCATTACAAATAGTAAAGAAAATTATAATGGAAAACAAGGAAGAAATTCAGCATCATGACATGTTCAGGCATTGCCTCAAATTTGACTGTCTTATGCTTAGGAACAAACAATCATCGGTATGATGCACTTTGGCCCACAGTGTTATATTTATTTCTGCTAAGAAACTTAATACTTAAAACTTTTATTTATTTAAGAACGGTGGCTCTTCAGAATACAGCCTTTCATTATCTTGATGCTTGATTATGGCTGTCACAAAACAAGACTTTATTAATAAAATGCATTAGAGGCACCCTTATAAAAATATCTAGTTGATCCAATACATTAATACTTAGAAGCCTACATAAAAAAAATTCTTCAGGTTCCATCATCCTCTACCCTCTTAAACCTAAATGTCAAGTGCATACCTTTGTGTAAGTGCGGTACCCTTTAGACTCCTGTATAGTCCATGGGATGTCACAGTTACACACTCACATCGAGTTTGTGTCGACAATTGGGTGAACCCTAAGAAAGAACCCACTCTTTATTTCTAATCTTAGATATAAAATAACATCTCTATGTAGCTCAGCTCATCCCTACACTGTCTCAACAAAAAGATATGTTTTTGTCACTTTCATGCACAGATAAGACTTGCACCAAGATTGTTGGGGAAAGCACTGCAATTTTTCAATTTAAGCAACTGGTCATATCAGTGAAGTCTTGGTTAAACAAATTCCCAGTGAAACACAAGATAAGGCAAATCTATTAGTATACTAAACGGAAAATTTGGTGCTATATTATGTGTACCAGCAGGGGAAAAAAAGGAAAAAGAAAGCATCTGGGTGTGATCTGATAATTACTCATTAACGAGGGCAATTAATAAATTCTCCAGACAATTACCTTGACCCAAATATTTGCTCAAGCTCACAATTATTATGTTGATGGCAGATGACAGAGATCTCAGGCATAATCTTGTCTTGCTTTACCTCTACCTGCCTATGGAGACCAATGGTCAGGGTGGTCTTGCTAACAAGAACGTAACAAAGAAAAAAATCAGAAAATGGTTTATGAGACTATTTTATAATCTTATAAACTATTCAGACAAAAATATTTTTTTCAGATATTTTTAGTTCTATCACAGCTAAAAATAGTCTTATAAGGTCATTGCTGAATGAACAACACAGGGTGTTCATATTGTCTGTGTTTGATTGTGTATAGTACTAGCTTCAGGGAATAGGGAGAGACAAAGAAGTGAAAAAAATGTATGGAGAATGAAGTGAATTTTTTTTCCCTTTTCATCAGCCACAGATTAAATTAAAACAGTATTTTTCCTTCTCAGTTTGGGCTATTACAACACAATACTACAGATTGGATGGCTTAAACCAGGTTCGCGGGACATACATTGTCCACCAGAAATATCCTGCTGGTCCGTGAAATTGTTTAGATCACAATGAAGTAAATTTATTCTTCTCTTAAAAATACATCCTGAAAATATATAAATATTTCACGGGCCAGCAGAAAATTTCTGGCAGACCACACCTGATCCACGGATGGGGGTTCAAAACCACGGGCTTAAACAACAGACATTTAATTCTCATAGTTCTAGAAGATGGGAAGTCCAAGATCAAGTTGCCCACAATTAGGTGTCTGGTGAGAGCTGACTTTTTGGCTTATAGACTACAGCCTTCTTGCTCAGATAATGCTCACGTGATAAAAGAGATCTTTGGTCCCTTCATCTCCTTATTAGGGCACTAATCCTATCATGGGGGCTCCACGTTCAGGACTTCATCTAAATCAGAGAAGTCACATTAGGTGGTGAACTTATTATACATCAAGTTGACAATGCACTGTAGAATTGTATGCCTGAAACCTATGTAATCCTTGCTAACAGATGTCACCCCAATAAGTCTAACAATAAAAATGAATTAAAAAAAAATAAATCTAATTACCTCCTAAGGGTTCTACCCACAAATACCATCACATTGGAGATTAAGGCTTCAGCATGGGAATTTTCGGAGGACACTTTTCAGTCTCAGAGCAGTATTCCTCTTAAATAGTTATCAGGTTATATTTGAAGTATCAGATGTAGTGGTATTAATAAGAAACAAAAACTAAAAGCAAACAAAAATTGAAAACAAAACCAAAACTTGCAAATCAATAAACCTCAATTTGCATCTTAATGTTGACAAAAGGTATTCTGTACTCTTGCTCAAGTCATAAAGTGAGAGGGCTGGGAAGGGAGAAGGTTGCACGATTTCTAAAACTGCTTATTGCTTAGCGAAAACATGACTAAAGAATGGATCAGTCTTTACCTTTATCTCAAGGTATCTAAAGGTATTTAACTAAAAAAGTAAGATATGAACTACTTTGTGAGTCCATTTCACTACAACATTATCACAACATGCTGAGGACACCATTCTTAAGACAGAATGTTGAGAAAAGATGTCCTGGAATCTAAAGGTAGTGCTGTGACTACATCACTGAAGGACATCACTGTATTGGTGTTTTAGCCACAGAAGTATATTTGATAAGTGTCATCAAGAAACAGTTCAAAATTATGCCCGGGATCATTTTCTTTATTGAAAAGATGACCAGTTTCTGTTATAAAACGGATTTTTATGTCTAGAAATAATATTCATTAATGTGGATAAGGTGGTATTCCTCAAACCAAGAATTAGAACCCATTAGTTGGTTGTGCCATATTTAAAAAAATTAAATTAGAAAAGAGAGAGAAGGAAAAAGAGGAAAATGAATAAAAAAATAGAAAGTAGCAAACCATATGGTTAAGTTTTATTTTATGAAATATTTGTTTTATTTATACAGGGCTGTCCAGAAAGTATCCAGCCATGTAATATGAAAGATAGAGGCATTTATGGCTGGATTTTTTTTTTCCTGGAGAGCCCTTGTATAACTTAAATGCACAGGACATATTATGCATATTTACAGGATTACAATGTAAAATATATTTCCTACTCTTGGTCATGTTTAAAAAGTTTTGAATGCTATTATAAAAGAAGGTGAGCAATGATATTAAAGGAAGAGAAAATATTAACATTAGAAGTTAACAGGACAGCTTTTTAGGTGTCTGACATGTGCAGCTAGAAAAACAATCAGCAAGGCAATAACTATGTCCGGCACAATGTCATAAGGCTGGGCCCCGCCTGTGTCTGCCCCTCTCTGTTCTGAACACAGGCCCTGTGCAGCCAACTGAGTGAAACTGCTGATGGCCCTGAGGATGGACGCGTGAACGCATTCGATTTCACACTTATAAAACCAAACACAGAAGAGGTCCAGCCCAGAGCTGTTATCTACCATCAGAAATGACAGTTAAGTGTTTTCATTGGGCTTTTTTTCCCCTCTCCCTTCATATCTCCCCATTTTTTTAAAGAAATAACTGAATAAATAGTAAAAGCAACCCTGAAGGGATAATGACACCTTAACTGATGTGTTTGTATGACTTCTGGGAATGAACTGGCCATGCAGGACGGAAAGCGTGCTAAGCATTTCCCACGGAGCGAGTAGCTATAGCAGAGAGGGAGAGCTGGTTCCAAGAATAGCTTGTGCTGCCTCCTTTTGTCAATAATGATTGACAGGTTGTTTCAGCTACAATGATGAGAACATCTTCTCCTTACCATCTCTGCAAAAGCAAGTGAGACTTTCAGGCATTCATATATTTTAAATTACTCATCCTAAGGGGATTTTGATTTTCTGGAGATTTGAGGAAGAGGGAGAACTTCTTGAAAGATAGTCCCTGAGAGAATAAAGTTGAATCTTTAACTCTCACTGAACTAGAGAGATAGATCCTGTTTGAACTTTGGAAAGAGAATCTCAGAGGCAGAAATGAGGACTTTTGCTGTTTTGCATTGTGACCTTATACAAATAATTTAATCCCAATTAACTATTTCTGTAACACCTGGTAGAACAGGAGTTCTGATCGAATAATGTCAATTTAATACTCATTAGCTTAAAGTTACCTATAATAACAGCACTGAGCAAAGGACTAGGGGCAAAATGGAGAAGACCTCATCATCTTGTGAACTCAACATGAAACAATGCACCTTAGTATAAGGCATTAGAGGGTATGTTTCATGTGTCATAGTGATGGGGAGGACTAAGACAAGTCGAACTAGAATGTGAGGTTTCATACAAACCCAGGGGTCATCCTTAATTCCATATGGGAGGGTCTACCACATGCTACTGAAGCTCAACTTTCATTGTTGCTTCTCATTGTTCCATCAGACCCATCCAGGTCATCATCACCTCTCATGTGGATTCCAGCTTCCAGCAGCTCTTGCTCTGAATTCTTTGAGCACACCAGGGAACTCACACAAGTTTTTATTTTTCTTTTCCTGACTCATTTTGACTAATTTCTGCTGATCCCTTAGGTCTCAGCTTAAATAGCCTTTCCTAGGGGAGACATTTTGTGACCTTAAAGTTAATTAGATCATATGGGCTATGTGTTCTCATAGCACTGTTCACTCCAAAGCGCCATTTACAACACTCAATATATTTCAACAATAATTTCTGGTTCAATGTCTCTGTATAAAGAGAGAGGTTGTCCAGAAAGTATCCAGCCATGTAATATGAAAAATGGAGGCATTTATGGTACGCGCATGCGCATGCACGTGTGTGTATATATATTTGTGTTTGAAACAGGTTCAGCAAGAGGACGTGGGTAGAGAATGATTAGGGTATTTTGAACAGAGGGGTGATCATGGCAGTACATAACTCAGGTATGAGTTTTGCTAGCATACTGTCTTAGGGAGGACACTGAGGTTGTGATATCTGTGTCCTCTCCCAAATCCACAGCTTATCAGCTGTTCATCTTTAGGCAAGTTAAATTCAAGTTGACAATAAAATAAAAAACAGTCGTTCCAATGATTCTGCACAAACATTACTGCTTTTAATATCACATCTACCTTCCTACGAAAAAGGAAGCAACAAACAAGAAAGGGACTTAGTACCCATCATTTCTTTACATCACTTTAAACTCATGGAGTGGTATTTCAGCACCTCTAGGTTTGTTCATTCAGCAATGCCATTCTATACTTTTATGCTTCTAAACTATTTTCTGATTTTCTTTGTTACGTTTTAAAATTTCCCCTTATGAGAAAATGTTGGTCCATGAGAGAAAATGCCTGGTTGGCACAGGAAATGTTTCTAACCTTTGCTACTTAGGTTTCCTCACTACTTCATTCTTAAACATTAAAGACCCAGTTGTCTTTATAGAGCCTGGACCTGGGATACTGGAGCAATGTCCCAGCACTCACTCACATTCTGATACATATGAGGTTCTAACAGTAGTGCTTTCTGTTGTTACTACATATGACAAAAGGGTTTTGTTTTGTTTTGTTTTTTCGTTTTCAGGGATGCGTGGTTCAGGGAAATTCCTGTGATACTTCCCTCTCTCATATCTTAATAACTCAGTAAGTATAGAAGTTCTTGAAGAGTTCTACTTTCAGAGAGAGTGGTATAATGCCAGGATGCCTCAAAGCAGAATCTGGTATCTGCACTGATTAGCTCAGATAGACCTAAACTGAATTTTTATCTCTATAGAGGCACCCCATTAGAAACAATGTTTAGTATAAACCTTATTTTAGAAAGTGAGCTGAGAACAGATGGCATGGTATGGTAAAGTGTGACTGGTTCCATGGGATGTGAGGGGGACTTAGGAGAATTCCACCCTGTTGGGAGAAGTATTTTATTGGAATTGCCACTGAATGGTGACAATAAAAAGCAGACTGACTTTTAATTGGTTTTATAATTGTTTTTAGCTTCTCATTAGACAATATCTACCCCCTTGTTGCCAGCATCTAGGGCAGGGGACAGATAACCCCAATTACCCCACTCTATGTCATCGGCTTAGCTTTCTGTTTTTTGCCATGATGGAAACTACCTAAGTAATCTTGGGCATGCCAAAATTATTTACAAAATTTAGAAATTTGCAGGTATAATTCATTGGTTTATAATGTTAACCATATAAGTTAAGTGGGAAACCTTGACATCATCTGAATTCTGTAGCAAGGGCAACTATGTTCTCTAAGCCCTGTCACAATTCTCTTTTACCTCTGAGGTCTCAACACTGTAACATTTTAGTATTAAATATTTACTGAAAATATTAGACAGAAAGAAACACACACTGTTTACCTCCTAATCATCTACCAGGTCTTCAAATTCCCAGGCTTTTGAAGTAGGGTCAACAGGGGGCTATTTTCAAATCTGAATATTCTACTAACCAAGAAAATTCTTTCTTGGCTCTCAATAAACTATGAATGCCTAAAGGTTCCAACAGTTATTCTATGCTTAAGAGGTGAAAAAATATATTTTCTAAATTGGATTAAATGTGTGGATAAATATGTACGTAATGTTTTAATACGGGGAGTAGACTATTTTCTTTCATTACGTCTTCCATTCATGTTGCCCTGAATTTAGAGTAAAGAGGAAGTTGTTAAATTACATTTAATAATAGAGCAGAGCATTTAATGTATATTAATTAAATATCAGCAGATGGTAAAGGGAGTTCTTGCTGAGTATCAATGAGGAGAGAGAGAGAGAGAGAGAGAGCGCGCTCTGACTGCCATGTAATTAAGCTGAACCTGCAGAAACAATGGAGGTGCGATTACTTTTTTATTAACACCTAATACTTACATGTGATGTGGAACAGTTTAATTACTCTGTTAATTCCTATTGTGTTAATCCCAGTTACTCTTGCAATGAGTTGGTCTCGTTTCCCAATAAACGCGATGGAGCAGCCTGAGTTGCATTGTTTCTAAGTGCTTTGGTTGTCATGTTGTGCAAGTTGAGAGATGGTTCCTGTGTGTCTCAGTGCCTGGATGTGCCTCAGGCACCCGGCGTATCACCTCTGTTTCTACTAAATGTTAGTGGGTAACTCCAAAACTTCAGAGAAGAGTACAAACAGAGGGGTAAACTTATTTTTCTTGCTGTGGCATGTCTTGGACATATCACATTTGATAATCATGTTTTACCCATGTTTAGAGAAACAGTGAAGAAAGAGGAAAACAACACTGTTTCTGCCTTGGGTTGTAAGCATGTTAGTCACCTTGTGTATCTGCCATCCATAATCACTTGTTTGTTTGAATGCAGGTGTGTTTATTAAATTACAATTATTACATGCTGGTCATTGATACATATTTTTGAATTTCATAAAAATAAGAGAAATTAGTCTTTTTTTTTTTCCTGGTGGTGCTGATCCAGCGTCCACCAATGTTTTCATGAAATTCTGAGCAAGCTTAAGATCTTGGTTCAAGGAACAAATGATAGATCTTGTCAGTACAATGAGCAGGGCCTGTGATTAACATTCTGTGATTGGCCCAGACTTTCCCTAGTCTGGTCATGGGCATATGGAAACTCACTCCAGGGAGGGAAGCTACAAATAGCTGTTTGTATGATGAATGCTCATGAGAAAGAATTTATGAGACAATGCCAATCTTCAGTAATTATTTGCTATACAAAGGAGAAAGTAGGCAGTTCTTCATCTGCCTCAGTTTTCTAGCTACAAAGGTAAAAGTATTAGCAAACAGACAAGCAAACCATAAAGAAAAGCATTGTTAATCACCACTCAAATGCCATCCTCACTATGTTTTCCCCTTTGTTGTAGTAGGACTTGATATCTAACTGGGTCTCTGCTCCCTTTCAATTTTGGAGCTATAAATGCTGAGACCATGTATCACCAACTGTGAGCTATCTATTCAAGTGAGTCCAAAGTCAGGGATGATTTTAGGGGGCCCTATTGAAAACTGAGGTGACTCAGTTCAAATTTAAATCAACCTGTCTTAATCTCCTCTTTCCTTTTCTACTTATGTTTTAAGTACCAGGTCTTTCAATATGGATTTCAGACCAAATCTTTATCTTACAGTCTAACTCCTGTAACAGGATCTCCATTTTCTGGGCTCCTGAATTGCTAAGTTGCCAATAGTCTATCTAAATTCAATTATTAATAGAACTTAGACAGTGGAAGTAACTCACCCACTATTTCATACTCATAAATGATGGGGCTGAATTCACTTAGAGCTGTGTGACTTCAGAGCCTGAACTATTAGTTACTAAGTTCTGATGACTGTGAGACTTTTCTCATTTTGTCCATATTGCTAATGCTCCTAATTTTATGACTTTCATTACCAAAAAGTCACCTAAAATGTTGAGAGCCTTCTAAAGAATAATATTAATTTTTTTCCATTTCAAATTTGGAAATTGCTTTAAAACTTATGTACTCCAACTCATATATACATAAATACACATATGTATGTGTATATATATATATAGATAGACAGACAGACAGATAGATAGATAGATGTGTGTGTGTGCATATATATTTTTTTTTTCAGATAAGGAAAGTAAGGCTCAGAAATCTGATGTGCCCTGCCACTTGTCACAGCATTTAATATAGCTTCCCCACTCTAACTCCAAGATGCTTTCCAATGCTCTCACCTGAAATATCACTGATTTCAATTGTGTTGAATTAGCTTAATGATGCCCAGAAAGTAGGAGTGGATGTGGTCCCTTATGATCCAGGCCTAAATGCTTGTGGGAACGCTGCTTACCTGCAACTTTTAATCAGCAAGTAGAGCTCATCTAGAAATAAGCACAATCACTTCCATCAGACCCTGAGAAGCTCACTTTTCTGGGTGCATTGCCAACCCCCCCCCCCTGCCATGCTTGATAAAGCTTAGGGTCTCTCTCTGCTTCCAGTAACATTAGATGCATGAACTCCTTTGAATCTATCAATTCTTTCTTTGGTTCTGCGCTACGATATGCAACTAGAGCAGCCTTCTCCAAAAGCTGGGTTTGAAAGATAGATCAGTATATCTAAATGGGCAATGTGCTCACTGGAGTTCTAAATGGACCCTGTCTAAAAATAAAGTTAAGGAATCAGCCCTCAACTATTAAATTATAAGATACAATTAATAATTCATTTTTATTAATGCAGGGAATTCCTCTAGGACATTTCAAATGCATTTGGCAGTGCAGTAGGGGCCTAGCTAACATGAATTCATTTTCTCAAGTCAGTCTTACTATTTTTCTAAGACCCTGGATGAATGTACGCAACCTGACATACCATGGAGCAAAAAGAAAAAGACAATATTTCAATCTAAAAAAGAATAATAATAAAGGACAAATCCCAACAATAAATAAACTTATTGTGGCCTTCAAAAATAAAATAAATACAGAAAACTTTCACATCTAGAAATAAGACAGAACATTCTATGTTGGGTATTTCTCTACCATTGGAAAAGGAACATATGATTTTTCTACATTGTGTCAAGCTATCTGGGCAGCAAAAGCTCTTGTTTCTTTCTACTCCATAATTAAAGAAAGTGCTCTAATTTAATGGACAGTGTGGATCCCAGCTCAGTTTGGGGAAAATACTTTACAATTTCAAGCCTGGTGCTTCCTAAGCTGCAAACAAATCCCAAGATATGTAGTTCAATAAAGTAAAATTTCTAAAGTGGTTATAGGATGAAGCATGTTTTTGGCCCTATAAAGGACATAGTAAGTGGATCACCTTACAGTGTAGGATGTGACCCACTGACTCAGGTTCAAACTGGACTTCAAAGAACTGGACTAGCCTCATGCCTTCACAGACTATTTTCAGAACAATGGCCAAAGGGATCCTTCTAAACTGGGAGCCAGGTCGTGCCATTCATCTGTTCAAAACTGGTGACCAGATGTACCATTTTAAATGGGACAGAAAAAAACAGTACTGTCCCATTTCAAATGCTATGTCTGGTCAGCCTACTGACCCCTTGAATTTAGCCCAGTGAGAGCAGGCTGACCACATGTCCTGTTTGAAATGGGGCAGTACCATTGTTCTTCTATCCTATTTAAAATGGTAGGTTTGGTCAGCCTGGCTCAAAAGCCTCCAATAGTGTCACAGATAGGAAAAGGGGCCTTCACTACCATACTGATTTATGCCTTTTCGCCCTCTCATTTGCTTTGTCTCTTCCTACTGACTTTCTTTTTCATTCTGAACTATGTCAAGCATATTTTCAACTCTGGACCTCCGAATTTGCTACAGGGAACCCTCCACAGCTACAAAGAACTTACTGTGGGGAAACCACCACATAGCACACTCCTTCAATTTCTTAAACATCTTTGCTCAATTGTTCTGTTATTAGCCAATCTTTCCAAAATATCAAACTCATCCACTCTCCACATGCTTCATCAATTTTGCCCACAGTATTTACTACCACCTGAGTGATCTGCATTGATTGATTGCCCACCTTGTTCCTCTAGAATGAGCTCCCTGAGAGTGAGGGGTTTCCTGCTTGGAGAACAGTGCCTGCCATCTAACATTTACTAAATATATATTTGTACGATGATGCAGTATTGAAAAGATTATTCTAATTGATTACAATTACTTTAACAGCGTATCTGCAATTGATGAACAAGCAATTCACGGTTACCTTTTCTTAGTACAAAAAGATTATGAGTTACCAAGATCTTGCCTTTTACAAATTCAGTCATCACAAATAGCACATGAAGTTGATGCAGAGAGAGGTTTTATGACTCTTACACTAGGAAGTAAAAGGGATTAACAAACAAAATCGTTGAATTTTTAAAAAACATACACAACTGCAATTTCAGTGAGGTAGAATAGAGGATTTTCTTCCAAATTAACAGTAAGATTAGTTCTGCCTTTATATAATTCTCTGGGGAAAATTTATTTGTGAAAAGTTACTGATGGTCTTCATTTAAAGAAAGAAATTATGACACAAAAAAATTGCTAGCCATAGGCAATCATCTAATTACAAAGTTACAGTTACTTTAACAATGCACTCAGTATTATTAATACACTAACATTTCATGAGCTCTTCATCAAATGTCAAGCATTTTGTTAAGAGCTTTAGATGTGCTGCTTATTTAATTCTTAAGCAGCCTGAGGATACAGACACTAATATTATCTATTTTATAGACAAAGAAACTAAGATTTAGAGATGTTAGTTTCCTCAAGATCACAAATTAGTATTTGATTGAACCTGGGTCCTTCTGGCCCCAAGGTTTAGGTTTTTAGTCTCCAGTTTTATAAGCTGTAGCCAGTTATATGAGTGGGGAATGTATCCTGTTTTCTCACCAAAATACATGCAAATTAATTATAAAAGATTATCCAGAATATACTGTTCTTTATGTAAGGATATGAGAGATATAAGAAAATATGCATGAATCTGCTCATTCGTACAAAAGAAATGAAAGAAGAATAAATCAGAAACTCACAAGACGGTTAATCTGACATGAGTGAGTGGGGAAAACACCTACAGATAAGGGGGCTGGTTGCCAGGAGAATCAGGCATGTAATGGCAGGATTGGAACTTCTATTCCCAGCCCCGACTTCTAAGGAGGGCAGAGGGTCTGAAAGTTGAATTGACAGTCAACATAAAATAATTTAATTAATGATGTCTACGTAATGAGACTTTCATGAAAAAAATGAAAAGGACAGCTTTCAGAGAGCTTTCCGATTGGCCAACACCTGGAAATTTAAGGAGAGTAGTGTTCTGGGAGAGGGCCTGGAAGCTCTGAGTTGTATACTTTTATAATAAAACATTAATCAAGTAAGTAAAATGTTTCTCAGAGTTCAGTGAGTGACTCTAGCAAATTGTTGAAACCCAATAAGGGTGTTGTGAGAACTATGGTGGGTCAGAAGCACAGGTAACAACATCCTGGGCCTGCAAATGCTGTCTAAAGTGCAGAGGGGGCAGTTTTCTAGGACTGTGCCCTCAATCTGTGGAATCTGACACTATATACAGGCAAACAGTGTCAGAACTAAGTTATGTGTAAAATGTAGGACACCCAACTGGGGTCTTAGAATAGCCTGTTGGATGTAAGGGGAAATCCCCACTGCTCCCCTCCACTGGAATTTTGTCATCAGAACCCCTTACTCCACAAATAAGTAATTAACATCAACCAGGATGTTGGGAATCTCAAATGGAATTCAAACATTAACAAATGGCTGTGACTTTATCATGCTCAAGTAACTTGAATAAAATAACCACGTGAAAGAGGGTGGGAAAGACAAGGACTAACATAAATAACTTTGGAAGACAAGACTTTGATTATGTGCTGCAGGGATAAAAACTGAAAGAACTGTACACTTACATGCCGTTCTAGTTAGTAAATTTCACTGGAATATGGCTAGTAATATCAAAACTAATCTATATACATATTAGGATTGAGAAAATAAGTACATTCGTATGTAAGTGTGCCAGGTTTTTCACTGTTGGAAAAAGAAGTGATGGGTAAGAAAAGAGCCAAGGCTATGTCTATGTATATGTGACTATTCACACATTTTACTATCTTTGTCTAAAGAGAGGACCCATAAGCAAGGACATCCCAGTTGCAATGAACACATCTAGTGCCCAGATTTTAGTTTCTACATGTCAGTCTTCAATAAAAGGACACAGGGCTCCTTGGAGAAATGATTGATTGCAGGGCTGGGGCAGGAAAAGTTCAAGATGATTTTGGAATATTTCACGGTGCCAGAAGGTAAGGAAGTGCTTAAAACAAGCTTGTCCAACCTGCAGCCCAACACGAATTTGTAAACTTTCTTAGAACATTATGAGATTTTTTTGCAATCTTTTTTCTTCCTTTTTTTTTTTTTTAGCTTATCAGCTATCAGTAGTGTTAGTGTATTTTATGTGTGACCTAAGAACATTCTTCTTCTTCTTTCAATGTGGGCAAGGGAAGCCAAAACATTGGACACCTCTGGCTTGAAACTATGGAAGTGTGCCAAAAAAAGGTAGGAGTCCAAAGAAGGATCTGTCAATGGCCAAATGTGTGACAACCTGAACAACAAAATATGACATTAATAAATTATAAGACAAAGAATAAAATATCCATGAGACCATACTGATATAAAAAATAATAGAATAAATGAGTAAATTATGGACAAGAGGAAGCACCTACTTACAAAACAATTCCAGTTAAGCAATATAGAAGGAATGATAGAAATGAAAAATTATCACTAGGAAAATATTACAGTACTGATAAATGCAGACAAGGTTCACTGATGAATGCTAAAATTAGTGGGAAAAGATATGATGAGAAAAAAAGGACATTGAATAATCTCAAAGTATCTCCCACAAGATACTCATTAAATATAAACAGGAAAATAGTTATTATAAAGTGAAGCTACTTAACAGATACTACCTTAACAAAGTGATCAAAATGAAAATCACCAATAATATATGACACATCAAAATCATGTGCTCCCAGCTACGAAGCACTGAGAAGGGCACAGCATCATTTCTGTGGTATTCTTGGGGAAAAAAAAAGATGCATAACCTCAATCTAACCCTGAGAAAGTAGCAGACAAATCTAAATTTACAAATGTTGTGTAAAGCAACTGACCAGTAAGTAGTCTTCAACACTGTCAAGTACATGAGAGATAAACAAAGACTGGAACTGTCACAAATTGAAGAAAAAGAGTACATAACAAATGCAATATGGACCTAAATCAGATCCAGAACTGTAAAACAGATGTAAGTTTAAAAACTGGTGAAACTGGAATACAGTGTATATACTATTGAAAAGTATCTCATGAAGTTAATGTCTGGTTTCAATAATTTTACTGTGGTAATATACTTGTATGATTTCAATTTAGGGAAAGCTGAGTGAAGAGTACATAGAAACTCTTCTTGCAATTTCTATGTTTTGAAAATCAAGTTTAAAAATATAAAAGCATTTGAAAATAATCCTAAAAGGGCAAGATGAGAGAGTCCAAATAATTTATATGAAATACCTTTATTCCCAAGAAGAGAGAAGATGACTTAGGTCAGACATGCTATGGAGCATTATATTACAATAGTCTGCTTAAGATGCCATAAATGAATACCTCAGACTTGGGGCTTAAACAATGGAAATTATTTTCTACCAATTCTGGAGGCTCCAAGACCAAAGTCAAGGTGCCAGCAGGGTTGTCGTTTGGTGAGGTCTCTCTTCCTGGCTTGTAGGTGGTCACCTTTCTGCTGTGCTATCACATGGCCTTTCTTTTGTGCATTCTCCGAGAGTGAGAAATCGCTGGTGTTTCTTCTTCTTACAAGGACACTAGTCCTGTAGAATTAGGGCCCCAACCTTCTGACCTCATTTAACCTTATGTACTGCCCTAAAGGCCCTATATACAAACACAGTCGCATTGGGGCTTGGGCTTCAACATACACATTTTTGGGGAACACAATTCAGTTCATAACAGGGACCAAGTAGACTCATTATCTTCATATGTAAAAAAAAGACAGTGCATTTATTAATGGAGATTGTCTATGGAGGAAGGGAGAGAGCAAGGAGGGAAGATCAGAGGACAGAGGAGGCAGAGACTAATTCTGTAAGACTGTAGTGAAAGAACACACATCTTCTGGATGAATACTTAGGGAATAGGTTTGCCGGGGTGGTACCCACAATTGAATTACACATAAATCACAAGTTAGTGACACAAGAGACTACATGGACTCTGTGTGTGTGTGTGTGTGTGTGTGTGTGTGTGTGTGTGTGTGTAAGGCACAAAAACACAAGTGGGAAAAGGAGAAGTAGCTCCATTAACTCATACTAGCTGAATCTCAGTTATATTCAATCTGACATGAAACACCATGAAACAGATAAGAATGACATTTAAATGCAAGAAATGGACAGACCTTCCTTCCCTACCCCCTGCACTCTCAATAATAATTTACAGCCACATTCTTTAGCCAATTCCACTTCCTAAGTATGTTGTTTGACATTTTTCTGCAATGAATGGAACCCCTACTAGCATGATTAGCTTTGCAGGATTTTCTCTAGGGAATGGGCAAAGTAGCTGCCAATTCTAACCAGCTAGGATAAAGGGGGGAAAAAACAAAGAAACAAAAAGGTGCAATAAAATAGAGTAAATCCCTGCAGTAAATTTGAGGTGTTTTGTTTGCAAAAGTAAAAGATAAAACAAATTTTACAGCTTTTAGATGTATCAGCGAAAGAAAGCCCAACACTTGGGTATGCATGATTGCAGTCCAAGCCAGCCACGTCAGACACCATGGTAAATCAAAGGGCAAAAATGGGAAAAAGTAGAACCAATTTCCATGACATATGCCTCTGAATATGCACAAGTTTATATGTGTGTTTGCTCAGCTCTTCCTCATTTGAGGAAGGATAATTGGTTGTAAATTTTCCAGGGCTTTAGCTCATTGCACTTAGTCTTGTAGCTTTCCTTCAGGTATGGTTATGACTGCCCAGACTTTCAGAAGCTGAAGCAGAGGGGCTCTTACATGAATGAAATTTATACCACTAGTGTGAGATAATAAAATATACAGGTACATATATGAGTATACTGGTCTCTGCCCTCAGTTCCTGGCACATAACTCTTAAAAATCCTTGTAACTTCCTAAGTGATAAGAGTGCTAGGAGTATCTTTTGTTCTTTGACCCCAGTCCCTGACACAGAGCTCCTAAATCCTTTGGAATTTCCTGGGTGATTGGAATGTCTTATTCTAATAAGGCGACTCTTGGTGGCTTCCTAGATTGGGTTGGTCACTAGAAAGACCAACCCATGATTAGAAACTTGGAATTTTCAACATGACCACCCATTTTCCAGAAAAGGGAGAGGGGTTGGAAATGGAACACATGATTGATTATGCCTATGTGATGAAGCCACAATGGAAAATCCCAAAAGTATAAGGTTTGAAGAGCTAGTGTTGCTGAGAGAGGAGTACACTCATTGAGGGCATGGAAACGCTACACTCCATCCCACATACTTTGCCTTATGCATCTATTCCATCTGTATGTTCATCTGCATCCTTTATCACATCCGTTTATAATAAACTGGTAAACAGCAGGTGAACTGTTTTCTAAGTTTTGTGAACCATTCTACCAAATTCATTGAATGCAAGAGGGGTGGCCATGGGAAGCCCTGATTTATAGCTGATTGATCAGAAGCATAGGTAACAGCCTGGATATGTAATTAGCATCTGAAGTAGAGAGCAGACTTCTGACACTGAGCCCTTAACCAGTGGGAGCTGATGCTATATCCAGGTAGAGAGTGTCAGAATTGAGTTGAACTGTAAAACACCTAGCTGGTGTCATAGAATTGCTTGGTATGGGACAAAAACTCACAGATCCGATGTCAGAAGTGTGAGTATTATAGCAATATGACAGTAAAGGAGAAACAAAGGAGTATTGTAGGCTTCCCTACTCAACTAGGAAACATCTGTTTGTGAGGAGGTTGGGGTGAATTCGTGGTCAAGAAACAATTGAAGCATAATGTAGGCATTTGGATTATTCATGCTGCCCTTGTCCATAGAGCCCAGTGAAATTAACAACTGCCCATAATACTTTCGATTGAGGCAAATACATAAAGTCATTCACAGAACATGTCATGGAGAACTTGGGACTGTTCAAGTGCCCTGCACTTTCTGTGAATAAATGATTGATCTCTGGTACTCCTGCTGCCAGAGGTACCAAAGTAGCAGGAAGGATTAGGCAAAAAACAAGAAAGTTGTGGCACTTTATAAAATTATATACTATTAGTTACAGGATTAGTAGATAAGTGGTTGCAATAAATGGAACAGACTCTCAAATCTTAATGAGAGATCCTTTAATTAGTTAACAGATATTCATAAGGAGGGAGCAGAAGGAAGTACAAAACTAGCAGGTCATTGTTTGTCATAGATTGGGATTTGGTCTCAATGACTGTCGAGGGTATTCTGTCAGCCTGAAAATTTAAACAACATCCATAAATGATGCTTTAGACTCAGAATTGTCTTGCTTATCAAATTCTAATAAATCTTTGATTATTAGTGTGCAGAAACCATTAAGTGGTAAAGAGAAGAGTGGAGGAGAGTAGAGGGGAGGGGAGGGGAGGAAAGAAGGGGAGAGGAGGGAAGGGGAGGGGGGGAGAGGAGAAGCGGGGGAGAGGAGAAGAGAAGAGGGGAGGGGAGGAGAGGTAAGGAGAGAGGGGAAAAACAGAATACATAAGTATAAATGGCAAAGATTAAAGGAGCTCCAAGCATAGAAAGAAAATGAAGATAGGGAGAGGGCCCCATCACTGTGTCTTGGATGGTTATCCAGCTCAAGAAAGGGCACTGACACTGTACAGAGTAAAGTCTAGAGCAGGCACCCAAAATTTAATAAGAGACTGGCTGGCCTCTCATCAGTCTTTGACACAACCGTACTGCACTTTAGTATTTTGCACCTACTCCATTTCCACTCTTGTCTAACGTGTCTAACCTCTGACCCATTCAACTCTTCCTGTGTGATCATCTGCATGAACTTTTACCTGTCCGTGCTTATTTCTGATCTCCTGCATGATTCCTTCCTTTTAAAGTGGCACTTACTTTTAGTAACAGAGCCTTAGTTCAGCACTAGCTTTGACTCTTATCTTCCTTCACAGGAAGCATGGATTAAAGAAATCTTGACAGGACTCTAGGTCTCTCATCCCTAGCCCAGACCCTAAGGCCTAAGTCCAAAAGCTTGGAACAATGGAAATCATAAATTTACTGTGACTCCTAGTAAATTCACAATTTCTTTAATGCAATACCCATCAAAGTCTTCAAACCAAGATATTCTGACTCTATACTCTATGTATCTATGTGGCCTTAAGTGAGTCACTTAAGCTTCCGAATTTCATTATTTTCCTTTATAAAACAGATTACCAATACATCTTATATTATAGGAATACAAACACAGTAAGAGTTGGAGGTGTTTTGTAAGCTATAAAGACTATGGAAATCCAGTTTACTAGAGCAATGTGGTTAAATTTTTGAGGCCACCAGCCATTTCCTCCCCTTCTCCCATGGGATAACTTACTAATAGGGCTGGTGTCTCAAGCACCAAAATTTACCCCATTGCACGCACCTGAACTACAGACACCTCAATGATCCCTAGGAAGGTGGGAGACAGAATAGCTGATCTCACAAAGGCAGAAGCCTAACTGCCAGGGTTGAGGCATGGTTCCATGAAGTCTGAGAAGAAATATCCAACCCCACCTCTTCCTAGCTCAGGTGGCAACATTGGATAGGGAGGGAATGAGGTATATATCCCAGCGCCTAGGAAAAAGTCAAAGGCCAGGCACTGAACAGACCAACTTGAGACGTTGAACTTGACACATAAATATAAAAGAGCAGTACAGACTGTTTCAGGGCTATAAAACCCCCATTGGTGGGAGGAAACTGTGAACTGGTCTTTCCAAAACAGGTGCTGTGACTCCTAGTAAATTCACAATTTCTTTTATGGGCTGTGGTATGTGGTCTTACATGGTTTGGGCAGCTTCAAGGGTCACAGTGAGGACAGGGAGCAGGGAAAATAGAAACACATAACCAAGGGAGGCCTGCTGTGTGTGTGTGTGGTGGGGGGGGAAGAACCCAAAAATCTTATGAAAGGATGGTGGCAAGTGTCACAGACCCTCTGGTTAAACACAAAGACGAAAATTTGGCCATCACTATCAGAATTCCGTACATTTCCTTATAATGTATCCAACAATGTAATAACAGCATTTCTTTATGCAGTGAAATCTTGTTAAATTGATATAGTTTTATTCAACGCAGCATGAATTTGAAGTGGTTCTTTCTCCCTAGTTGACTTAAATGTCTACTGCTGTTAAATAAAATATCAGATAATATATACTTAAAGTTCTTTTTTTTATGTCCTCCTTAATATAGAATTAACAAGGTGTTGCTCAATTATTTAGAGTTTTCTGGTAAAGTGCCCATAAAGCTTTCACAAAAATAATGGGAAATGTGTTCATAATTTGCATCTGACATATGATAAAGCTCAAATTCTGGAAGGTGGAGTAACTTCTTCAGCCAGCAGGGCTGGTCTTCTGGACGTCACTATGGGAGAGGGCTGAGATATGGCCTTAGCGGTGGTGTGTGAGCCAGAGTGGGGGCAATGGTGGAAGGACAACCGTGCTGCCAACATCGGGCATTAAGGGCATTTGGTATGAACTAATTTGGACAATCTGCCCCAGAGAGGAACAGCAAGAGGTGTCCCCAAAGGGAAAAGGCCATTCTGCCCAAAGCAATCTACAGATTTAATGCAATACCCATCAAAATCCCACAATCATACTTTCGTGAAATAGATAAAAGAATTATTAGATTTATATGGAAACATAAAAGACCTCGAATTGCCAAAGCAATACTACATAAAAAGAATAAGGCTGGTGGCATGACACTTCCTGACTTCTATTTATATTACAAAGCATCAATAGTCAAAACAGCTTGGTACTGGCAGAAGAACCGAAATAGAGACCAATGGAATAGAACTGAAAACCCAGAAATAAACCCACAAATTTATGGACAAATAATTTTCGATAAAGGAGCAAAAAACATACAATGGGGAAAAGACAGTCTCTTTAGTAGGTGGTGCTGGGAAAACTGGAAAAACATACGTAAAAGAATGAACCTGAGCTGTGAACTCTCTCCATATACAAAAATTAACTCAAAATGGATTAAAGACCTTCATATAAGACCTGCAACAATAAACCATATAGAAGAAAA
The DNA here is from genome assembly GCA_004026885.1 of Lyroderma lyra. NCBI lineage: Eukaryota > Metazoa > Chordata > Mammalia > Chiroptera > Megadermatidae > Lyroderma > Lyroderma lyra. Next base: position 67,752 of record PVJL010007218.1, read on the forward strand.
CATTGGTACTAAACTTACAGAACTAGGACTCAAGGAAGACTTCATGAACCTGTCCTCAAAGGCAAGGGAAGTAAAAGCAAAAATAAATGAATGGGACTATATCAAACTAAAAAGCTTCTGCACAGCAAAAGAAACCATCAACAAGGCAAAGAGACAGTCAACTGAATGGGAGAAAATATTTGCAAATAATGCATCAGATAAGGGTCTAATATCTAAAATATATAAAGAACTAATAAGACTTAACAACAAAAAAAACAAACAACCCAATTGAAAAGTGGGCAGAAGAACTAAACAGACACTTCTCCCACGAAGAAATACAAATGTCCAGCAGACATATGAAAAAATGCTCATCCTCATTAGCTATCAGGGAAATGCAAATCAAAACCACAATGAGATACTACCTCACACCTGTGAGAATGGCTGTTATCAACAAGACAAGGAATAACAAGTGCTGGAGAGGATGTGGAGAGAAAGGAACTCTCGCACACTGCTGGTGGGAGTGCAAACTGGTACAACCACTGTGGAAGGCAGTGTGGAGGTTCCTCAGAAAATTGGGAATGGAGCTACCATTTGACCCAGCAATCCCCCTTCTGGGGATCTACCCAAAAGACTTGAAAACCTTTGTCTGCAAAGACTTATGTACCCCAATGTTCATCGCAGCACTGTTCAGTGGCCAAAACACGGAAACAACCAAAGTGCCCTGCGACAGATGACTGGATAAAGAAGCTGTGGTACATACACACAATGGAATATTATTCAGCTATAAGAAAAGATGAAATATTGCCATTTGCAACAAAATGGATGGACCTGGAGATCATCATGCTAAGTGAAATAAGCCAAACAGAAAAAACAAAGAACTGTATGACTTCACTCATATGCGGAATATAAAACTGAAAGCAAAGAAAAAAGAAATGAACAAACAAATAACCCATGAACACGATCAATAGTTTAATGTTTATTTGGGGACAAGTGGGTTAGGGAGGGGAGAAGGCGGAGGGGGTGGGAGAGGAGGGGGGTAAGCTAAATATAAGGTGATGGGAAGAGAAGTCACAGTAGGTGGTGAACTTATTATACATCAAGTTGACAATGCACTGTATGTAGAATTGTATGCCTGAAACCTGTGTAGTCCTTGCTAACAGATGTCACCCCAATAAGTCTAACAATAAAAATGAATTAAAAAAAAAAGGGAAAAGGCATGAGCTGCAGGTGGGGAGGTAGGACAGTGCAATACCACAATAGTGCCTTTGGAGTCGGATGTGCTTTAGTTTTTGGTGTCTGTACTTTCAAGCTATGGGGTTTCGTGGGAGGCATTTCTGAGCCCTGGTTCCTTTCGTGTAAAATGAAAGGCCAATCTAAAATTTATGCCAGAGAGCTGAAGTGAGAGGTCCAGAAAAATCTAGCCCAAAGGTACTACTAACATAAATGGTCAATTAACACATATTCTGTATGATGTATGCACAGTATAATGTATTCTTATAATAAAGTAAGCTAGAGAAAAGAAAATGTTATTAAAAAATCATGTGGAAGAGAAAATACATTTACAGTATTTATTTTTTTAAATCTGCATAGGAGTGGACTTGCAAAGTAGTTCAAGGGTCAACAGTATATATATCTTGAAAGAGAACATTCAAAGGTTACAATTAAACTCGCAACTCAAAATGTTAAAATAATGACGTAGAAATTTTTTTCCTGGGTTTGTTTATATGTATGTGTACCTGCTTTTCAATTAGGATCATATAGTACATATAGATAGTACTAAAACTATGATTTCTTATCTTAATAACATTTTAACATATTCTTGAATACCTCATTTCTAAATAAGGGAAAAGGAGATATTATTGATTTAATCTCAATAACATGAATCAGATGTGACTTTTATAAGAAAAATATTTTTCAAGTTACTTGTCAGCAAGCACTTACTAGTAACTGCTGGGATTTTTGTTACCAAGACTGTGAATAAAGGTTGGAAAAAAAAATATTCAAAGCAAAAGGCAATATGGTAATTAAAAAATAATCTTCAGGGAGAGGAAAACCAAACTCCTTACCACGTAGTGAAGATTATAGAAAAGTATTAAGGATTTGAGATATATTATTAGGCATCAAGGTCTAGAATAACTGCCTATTATAAAATAAAATATAAAATAAAAATATATAAACAAGGTCTTATTGCTAAAAGAAGAAAAAAGCTAATTTTATAATTCAGTGAGTCATTGAAGAATGTGGACAGCAAACCTTTGCCAGCTCTTCAGAGACTAGCTTTGCTGTGAACCTCATCATAGCCCCTGGTAGAATAACTCCAGATTATGCCTTGGAATACTTATCTAGCATGGGGCTGGAGAAAGACCATCTGAGCTGCATGTGAAGTTGTTATTTTGAAATCTGCTCCAAATAAAGAATTTCCTTGTATGTGAGGATGTGATCAAAGTTGGACTGTCTCCTTCATTTCATTGCTTCAAAAATATTATCTTTATACTCTTCAGGTCACTGGCACTAAATGTGCATTATGTGCCCCAAGTTTGCCCCCCTCCTTTTTTTTGGCCAAGGAAGTTGGTTGTACACATATTATTATAAATACCCATGCGCTCCTGTTTTCTGTCACTGTGTAACAAGCAACCTTGAAGCTTGGCAGTCTGAGAGAATAATGGGTGTTTATAATGTTTCTTACAAATCTAAAACGTGGGCAGGTTATGTGCTGCTGACTCACCTCTGCCTCATGGTGTCTGGAGTCTCAGGTTGACTGACTCAATGGCTAGATGCTAGAGAAGCTGAGCATGAGCATCTTTCTCTTTTTATGTATTTGCTGTGGCTTTCCACGTGGTCTTGTTAGCACAGAGGCCAAGAGTCAGACGTCTTGCATGGCAGCTTGTGGGTTCAAGAGGGAGTATTCCTTGAGTATTCCTGGAATAGTGCCCATATAATAGTGTCCATATAGTCTGAAACTGAGAGAAGAATTTTTGTGATTGGTTTAATATTAAGAGGTGAAATCTATATCATGAAGTTATTTTACCTCTATTCAAACTGTCACTGTATATTAGTGATGTTGTGGCAGGCGATGAGCAAAATAAATTCAAAGAAAGAATGATGGATTTAATGAAAGCTAGAAATGGAGAAATGTATCACAGGTTACAGAACAAGCAGTGAAAAAAAATGAAAAAATTAGGGGAACTGTCAATTAGTCTCAGTAATATCTCCATGTTTGCAGAAGCAATACTTGAACTGAGAATAAAACAGAAGTGAATTACCATTTTACACGAGTTTAATTTCACCACTCTGAGTCATAGTTACATCTATCACCACATGTTGTTGATGTAGGTGTAACTCACAGACCTTCCTTGGGTTGGTGAATAAAAGCCTCCTCACTGGTAAGGTCTCTAAAGCCCTGTGATCTCATCCAGTTTCCATGTTATCAAGCCCATAAACCCCTTCTGTTGGAAAGGTAGTAGTAGAAAATATACTTGTTTTTTCACAGTTGCAATGAGAACATAGATCAGGAAAATAGCCTCATTTACTATTTCAGACAGCCATACAGTTATTTTACTCTTCTCTCTAGAGATGGCCTACAACCCATGTTACGCAAAGGGTCCTAATGCCTCCAATAATAGTGCATTTCTATTTAGTCTTTTGCTTATACCTGATATTATTCAGCGCTCTTTTACTCAGTTCCTCAGATCATTATTTAAAGCTATAGAGTTGTACTGAAGAAGCAGGACTACATAATTCTACCTGTGGAGGACCTACAACTTAGGTGATATTCACCATATCCCATATAATATCTAAGCACCTTACATATAATTACGTATTTTATTCTTACAACAACCCTATGAAGTAGCTGCCATTAATTATATCCATAGTACAAATGGGAAAATGGAAACACTGGACAGTTAAATAAATTGCTCAAGACACTGCTCAGATAGTGAGTGGCAGAGCTGGGATTCAAACCTAGGCAGTATGACTCCAGAGTTCAAGTTCTTCCATTACCTCTTAAAGGACTCAGGACAGCAGACTGCTACAGAAAATGATTAAATACCCACAGAGAAGAAATGATATTTATACAAGTTCAAATTTAGTAATAGAAATTGTGGTTTTTTGGAGCTCCTCAAGTCACAAGCTAAGTTCACCCACTGCTTGGTCCATTGCAGGTGGGTGGAGCCACATGGGTGGAGAGGGAATTTAGCTAACCTTTGTGGTGGGAGGGATTCTGAGATGGTATCAGTTGTAACAGTCATTCCAGTAGTTAGAGCATGGTTTCTAGACAGTATGTATGTTGGCTCTGAGGAAATGTGGCCATGTGTTGTGGTCAGGAAGCTAATAATAAATGAAGGGTCTTGTCATGGTGATTCAAAGCCTGTGATATATGGAGATGAAAGGAGACAAACAGTTGTCATTGGAGAAATCAATTACTGAGGATCAAAGGCATTGCTTAGTTACAGGAAGTGGTGAATAGGATGTTACAGAGACAAGCATGTCTTATTATTGTGTCTTCGAATGTTAAGAGTACACTCCTAAATCCTTCCTTTTAAAGTACAGAATAGAAGCACAGATCAATTTTTCAGGAGCAAAAGGTGTGATAGGAAAGATGTGAAAGAAGAAACTATAAAGTTAGTTTGAGATCTGTAATTTGAAAGAGTAAATGGGATAAAGTAAGAATATTGTATTGATAACATTTTGTATGTGTACATTGTTAAAAACATGGAAAACACACAGGGAAAATAAGAAAAGGGAAATAATAGCCAACTAAATCTCTGTATTCACAATTAGTCATTTTTAAACATTTAATACAGGGGTGTCCAACCTTTCGGCTTCCCTGGGCCACATTGGGTTAATTGTCTTGGGCCACATATAAAACACATTAGCACTAACAATAGCTGATGAGCTAAAAAGAAGGTCACAAAAAATCACATAATGTTTTACGAATTAGTGTTAGGCCACGTCAAAGCCATCCTAGGTGGCAGGTTGGACGTGCCTGATTTATTTTTTTTAGAATTTACCAGTGACACCATGTGAGCACGGTGATTTATTTTCCAGGTGCTTTAAAATGACAAATTCAAATTCTTTAATAGTTACAAGCTATTCAAGTTCTCTATTTCATATTTGGTGAGTTGGGATTGTCTTTTTTTTTGATAAATTGATCCATTTCCTCTAAGACATGCCTGATTTAATATATATTTCTGAATAATTTTTGAGTGTGTGTGTCTGTGTTTATATTATACAATTAGGATAAAATTTACACCCAGATTTGTACTAAATATTACATTGTAAACATCATTCTATTTTTAAAAATATCATTTGATAACGAGTTTTAATAGTTGATTAATATTCCATGCCATGTGTATATTTAATTAATGTCATCATCCCCAAATTTTTTCACATTTAAATCATCTCACAATTTATTACTATTATCAATAACACAAAAATTAATATATTGCATTAAATCTTTATGTATTTTTTGGTTCTATTTAAACAATAATGATACAGATAAGTGGTTGGGTGAATAGGTAAACTACTTGAAGAGTTTTAGTACATTTTGCCAAATTGTTTTCCAGAAAGGCTGTACCTATTTATCCTCCCTCCACAAAATGGAAATATCACCTATGATAATTTATTCATTCTCTGCCCATTTTATGGTTGAAAGTGAAATGATGCCTGCCATCCATCCATCCATCCATCCATCCATCCATTTATTCATTCATTCATTCAATAAATTGAATATTCACTAATGGAATGGCTATTGAATAAACATTATGTACTCAGGTCTGCTCCAGATTCCAGAAAACCAGATAGAGTGTCATATTTGCTCTATTTTGTATTTTTATAGCAACCATCCAGATTTTCCACATGTGCATTGATTATTTGTATTTCTTAATGAACTTCATGTATATATCATTTGACCATTTTTGTTGAAATGTTAGTCTTTAACTTATTGATATGTAAGGCGAAAATGCTAATTTGATTCAGATTCAAGTACGAGAATATTTTGAGAGCTTTACAAAATTATGCAAGCATAGGTTCTGGTTTGAACTGACTCACTAATTGTTTTCATTCATCCATCTACCCATCAAACAGTCACTGAGCTTCTATTATATGCTCAAACTCCAACATTCTTGTAGGCACTGGGAGATACAATAGTAAAATGCTGTTTCTACTGTCAAGTTGATCACAGACCAGTAACAGAAAAATGAGACATGCAATTATAGTAGAGGATTATTTTACTGTATAACAGATGCACTTTTTTTTCTATTTCACATTCATTTGCCTTTCCTGCTTGGGAATGCTTCCCCACTTTGTGTTTCTGTTTGTGGTGACAGGCATTGCTGACCTCTCAGCATGAATACTGGAGAAGCAAGGTAGTCCCTCCTTCTCTCTCTTCATCCCCACAACAAGATTTGGCCATTTCATGCTGATAAACTACACTCATCAAGGATTTTGAATTTTAAGCAAGGGTTGCAAATACAAATGGCTGTGGCACTGGTGGTGTACAGAAATAATGGCAGAGATGTCCTGGAGTGGCGTCACTGATACCCAGCTTTAGTGGAAGTGTAGCATAAAGGCAGCGGAAGTGTCCAGATGAGGTGCACTTGCTAAAAGACCATGGTCATACTTCCTAATTTCTAAGACCTGGAAGCTGTCTTTATTGTTGTTGATTTTCCAAGTGAGTCCTTTTATATACTTAGACCTTGAAGTAAAACAATAAATATGTAAAATGAATTTATTTTATTCTTTCTTTAGTAAAAAAAATTAAAATGTAAACCAAGCTTGTCTTATTTCACTTGTCTTATTTACATTTTTATTGATTGCAACATCAAACAGTATAGTGTATAAGATGCTACCTATACAGTTCAATGAATTTTTCTAAAATAAACACTCATATAATTCTGGATCAAGAAATAAAATATTCTCAGAAGCTCAGAACTTCCAACAGTTCCTTTTGTCCCCATCTACTATTCTGAAGAGAAGTTCCAAAAATTGTCTACTTTTACCTACATAATTGTATGTACAATTATACATACATATCATTTGTACTTTTTGCCTTTGTTAACACATTAGTGATATAGATATTTATTCATCTTATGTGCAACTATAATTACGTTTATGAATAACATTCCATATATTGACATACTGTAATGTATTTACCCATTCTATGTTGGTAGATATTTGGGCTGTTTCCAAATGGTGCTTCTATGAACATTCTTGTAATGTCTTTTTATGAGTACACACACACACACACACACACACACACACACACACCCTGTTGGGTATATACCTGGGAATGGAATTCCTCAGTCATAACATCCAAAATTATACAAATTTTAAAATAACAAAACTAAGAACATATTTGGGAATGAAGAAGAAGTATTAGACAATTACAAGATTCAAAATAATTTCCCCAGAGAGCAGACTTTCTCAAGTGTGCAAGCCAAACCAGTTGGCAAATAAGAACAGCAGCTTATTTTAGCATCACCACTTAGCCTTGGAGGGATATTTACATTTCTACCTGTGCAAGATTGTCTCTGTTTAAATAGACTCTGAAGTGGGTCCTATGCTCCCGAGGCAAATTAAAAATGAAATCCAGGAAGAATTGACAGGCTGTTCCCTAGAACTCTGAACAGCTCTAATTATGTTACAATGCGTTTAGATGGTTTAGCATAAAACAGTCTGTCTACCTGCCTTTTGAGGACTGAAACCTGAGTAGAATTTCCCCAAAGTGCTTCTCTTGATGTGCTCAGGGAAGCTTCAACATCACACATTGATGTAGGGAATAATTGTAAGTTTTTGTACTACTTAATTCATGGCTGTGTTTGCCTTCTGTTTTTACACTCAGTAATACAGATAACTTCATGACACCAGTTCCATAGCTGAATTTCCCAGGGTTACCATTTAAGTCACCCCCACCATGAATGCCTTCATCTTCGCAATCACTCACAGTGTACAATGTAAGGTTCTGATTCATCAGCCACAAGCTGGGCGAAACCTCAGTCTTAGCAGGGCACAGAGGTGAGACGACGGGAGCACCCAAGCAGGAGAGTAATTTGTTCAGCTTCAACAACCCCTGCTAACAGGAACTTCTTTGAGTGATGTGACAAACTTTAGTGTCAGCTGTCCCCAACCTGTTTGCAGGAAGTCAGCCGGAGTGCCTGTTTCGTGGTAGAGTGTTAACAGCAGGAGCTAAAAAGTTGTCTAGATTATCTTGTCCTGCTTTTTTTAAAATGAGCATCCTGTGTGACATATCCTAGAAGGATATAAATAAGGTGGTAACAAATGAGCAGAACTGTCTCAGGTGGTAATGTATTTCCAAAGGTGTGTATGAGGAATCAGTGAGGATGCCATAGTTACTGTCTAATAATTTGTGTGGCTTTCTGTAATAATTTCCATTCATTTGCAATTTAGTTAAAAGCTACTAGCTAATTTATCTACCTCTAGTGGGGATCCATGATAGGAAAGAACTTTTTTCTTTTTTTTTTTTTTTTTTTACAAAATGAGATTTATTCTTCCCTGTTCTTGAACTATCCACGGTTAAATTATTTTCTAGACAGGTGCCCCATGCCATTGAACAACTCAATCTATGTTCTTTCATCTCTTGCCCTAGTTCATTAGCTGTTTATAGTCTGGGGCCCTCCTTTGCTAGCAGACTCTCCAACCCCAGAATGGTCTTGGTTTTGACAAAGTGGGCAGGAGGGTGGATGTGGGCAGGAGGGGAGAGGTTGTCCCAGTCCATTACCAGTGGCCTCTAAATTAAAAAGAGAAGGAATGCAGAAAGCCGAACTTGCTGTAAGGAGGACCATCAACAGATGCCCTAAATCTAGGAGTAAGCCTGGCCCATTATCAGCTACTCAGATTGAAAGCAGAAAAAGTCTCACCTGTTCAACCATAGCCCCTGCTTCCCAAAATTATTATTATGTGGTTTTGGCCCTTTCCACAAGGGTCTTGCAGGAAAGAAAGGGGCAGGAGTTTATACCCAGAGATACAAAAATTCCCAGACAAGGGAAGCAGGGCTGTTTCCCATTCTTGGGTCAGCCTGCTCCACCATCTCAGAGTGTACTTTTTAACTTTTAACTTTTCCATAATAAACTTTAACTTTTCTATATTTTCACAAATTGTCTCTTGACTGAATTCTTTCCTTTGAGAGACAAAGAACAGTAACATCTTGGGCTCCCTTCTCTTTAGAAGTTGCTTTTCTGTGTACATTGTAAATAGCCAATGGAAAAGAAGATAAGAGATTTTAATTTGTAAACTTAATTGCAATTGCAATTCTTGTGTGTGTGGGGGGGGGGTGGAGACTAATGATAGGTTTTAGGGGCCAATATACTAAGCAATTTAAAGTAAAATTAATTAAAATAAAATGCAAGTAGACATTTTGTTCCTCAGTCACACTCATAACATTTCAAGTGCTCAATCACCACATGAAACTAATTTCCATCTAGTTGTACAGTGCAGATTATAGAACATCTTTATCATTGCAGAAAGGTCTACTGGGTAGTACTGCTCCTGGAGAATCAAATCCTTTCAAACAGGAGACTTTTGTAGGCATCCTTATAGCCTAGGACCTGTTAGGAACTATGATAAGTAAAACTACTTGAACAAAACTTCATCTGAATGGCAGAGGAATGGAACTGATGACCTGGCAATACTGAATTACAAAGCATTGAGATCTTCTAGTTAGGAAACCTTCCACCTATAAAGAAAGGTCTTGAAAAATTATATGCAATAAATAAAAACATATAAAGAAGAAAATAAATAAAGGTATTTATTACCTGGTTACTGAGAAATGAGAGATTAAAATATGTACAGATACATGTCAAGGGCTAAGTAATACCTCAAGTCAGTGAAATAAGAAATGCTATCAGCAAGCACATTAGTAATTGTTGGGTGAATTATACTAAGAAGTCTTAGGAATGAGGGAGTGGGTGGGCAGGTGACCCGTGAAAGACTTCCCAGAGGAACCAAAGCCCTGCATGTCCTCTTAATGTGACTGGTGTCACTAACGCCTTCTGCCTGGGGTGACCTGCCCACAGCATCTTCAGTAACCCTTTCATCACTCAGCTGGATTTCAGAGATCTGGAGGTGAGACTGCTTCCTGTGCCATTTTTGGAACTGAAAGCTTTGTCAGAAAGGACCCTCTTTCCTGATGGAGAAATCCCACTTTTTTCAAAAAGACTAGGGTAGCTCTGCTCTCTGTTGGGTCAGGGAACCGGTCTTCACCACCTTCCCTGGGGTTCTCTGGTCATCCCCACCAGGCCTGCCTTCCCAAGGGTCCCACCCTGCAGGCACCCCACTCCCATATGAGATATAATCAGCACATCCAAAGGAAGGAGGGAGGGTTAAGGGCTGATTACAGACCTGACAGAAAACAGGTATGAGTAGGAGAATAATTCTCTGAAAGCCAATGCCTCAGGAGACAAAGCCTGCTGGGGAGACTGCAGTCTGGCTGTCATCACAACTCCTGCATGACTGAGGGCACAAGATCACTCTGGAGGTACCTCTAAGAAGTGGTAGTCCACGTGGGGATGACTTAAGGGATGGACAGAAACACATGCAATATATCCTTTTTCATAAAAACAAACAAAACAAAACAAACAAAAAACACAGTAAGAGTTGCCATTCACCATTTCATGAAGAAACAAAGTAGGAAGTGCTTTTAAAATATGAATTAAACAATAGTTTTTTTTTTCTAGGTAATATTTTATTAATTAAGATTCATTTACCAACAAGGTAAGCAACTACTCTGACAAACACCTTATTCAAACTTTAATGTTGGAATTGGGGTTAGTAGAAACTACACAGGGCAGGTGTGGGGTCTCATGCCCATCTTTAACATTTCTATGAATAGTTAAGTTGGCTGCAGAGGGCAAGTGAGCATGGTAGTTCTCAGGAGGGAGTAAGTTCTCCCTTCCTCAGACTTGATCACAAGCTTTAGCTTCCCAGACACTTCCCCTGCCACTTTGAGTCGTTAAAAGTGTATGGAAGCAGGGGGCAAAGGAGGGCAGAACTCCAATCAGCTTTGTGAGACCCCGGCAGCCCAGTTTTTACTTTAAGTTAACACAGTTCAAACCCAATCAGCTTCTATTACATGGGGCAGGATCTTGATGAGCTTATAACCTTATAAATAGTTCTCTGGAGAAACGTGGTGAAGTTATTTGAATATAATTCATCCAGGCAACAAATTGACTCATCACTCAGCTCGCAAACCTACCCACTGCCCAAACAGGAAGGGTTCCCTTCTGCAGAAATCTTCCTCTAAGCTATGCTAATTGTATGGAAAATCCAGAGTTCTTTGAGAGTAAATAATTTTAAAAGTAAAAATAGATGTGATTTTCTGAGAACCAGTTCTTTTCTTTTTTATAAATTCTTCCAGTAATTTGTAAGTTAGGAGTTGTTTACGTTTTATAAAAGAAGGCAACTGAAATTATGAGACATTAATACACTTTCCAAGTTGTACAACTGACAAAATAAGAAAGCCACGCTCAAAATTTGTTATTATTGTTTGAAAAACAATAACTACATGGGTCCCTTATCTTCTGCTGTGAAAACAAAGTTGTAAACAGTACAAAGTCCAAGAAAGAACATCCTAGTTTTTAGGGGAGAAAGTTGATGTAATGATTTGATTTTTTTGAACATGGATTAATTGACCACTTTCTACCTTTGACCCTATGTATCTTAGGAAGAAAGTGTCTAAATTTCTGATATCAAAGAAATGACAAAGTCCTCTCTGCCACAAGTTTCAACTTAGGGTTCTTCCATTATTGTGACATTCTGAGAGCCTGTCATGAGCTGCAATGGGGTCAGGATGTGACTACCATCCTACCAAGCAATATGAGACAGTGTTAAAGGCAAAATTAAAAAAAAAAAAACCAGACAAGAGTCTACATGTATCTACCTGAGAGACCAGGGTGAACAAGAATTCAGTATTAGGCATCACCAAGGATTTCTTGTAAATTCACAGGATTATCTGCAATACAGTTCTCATATTTCTCAAAATAATTCTTCATTATCTTTGGTGGTTCAGTATAAACAAAGCAAGAAAGTACGGTAAAGTGGCAGGATTTGAACTGAGAAGAATATAGATGGTGACCAAATCTCATCAACAGGAAAGGAGACTTTATTTCCAATTGAAGACTAAACCTATTGGAAGTAATTCCTGAGTATACATTTAAGGAATAAAATGATTATAGGGAATAGTAATTATCATCATATTCATCACCACTATTACTACGCATCAGAACTTTGACAATATTGGTCTACCATATTCCAGCAGGCAATTTCACAGCTTCGAATTCTGAAGCCAGTTTATTCCTTACTAACTAAATTAAAATTTTATTTCCCAGGCACTTTGAGCACGTTTCCCTCTTTGTTCTTTCTGCTCTCTACTCCAGGGTCTACTATTAAAGCCAGGCTAATTATCAGTACAGTATACAGAGTGACTTTTATTCTGACTGGCCTCGTCTTATCTGTTAGGACTGTCTGGTACCTTTGCTGTGCAGTTGCCAAATGCCGTGAACAACTTCCCCGTTTTGTGGGGTACTGGATGTTCAACCCGAACACTCCATATCTCTCATTTTTTTTTAACCTGAGAATTTTATCCTTTTAACTCCTATTTTGGCAATCTGAAAGAATACTTTGGTTTGATATGTCTGCTAACTGATTTAAATTTCCATATTTCAATGTATGTAATCTGCAAATACCCTACTCATCCATCCCTCTTTGTTTTGTTGCCACAGCATTTGGCAACTATATTTCCAGAATTTAATGTCCAGAAACTTTATTGCTCTTGCATAGCATTTTCTTCCTTCCCTTCTCTCTTTCTCTTCCTTCCCCATCCCTTTCTCACCCTGGCTTTTATTTTTCTTCCTATTATATTACTTTATATATCTAAGAATTAAAAATGTACTTAGTTTCAAAGGACAATTCTTTCCTTTTTATTGTATTTATATGAAATGATGAATGTTAACTACACTTATTGTGCTAATCATTTAAGAATATATGTAAATCAAACCATCCTGCTGTATACCTAAAACTTACAGTGATGGATGTCAATTATTTCTCAATAAAATTGGAAAAATTATAGTTTATTTATGTTTCTTGTGTTAACTCTGTTTCCTTAATGACTAATCCCTGCAATTTCTAAACTTCGCTTGCATAATAATTTTTTATTATCAACAAGACAAGGAATAACAAGTGCTGGAGAGGATGTGGAGAAAAAGGAACTCTGGTACACTGCTGGTGGGAGTGCAAACTGGTACAACCACTGTGGAAGGCAGTGTGGAGGTTCCTCAGAAAATTGGGAATGGAGCTACCATTTGACCCAGCAATCCCCCTTCTGGGGATCTACCCAAAGAACTTGAAAAC
>PVJL010007219.1:0-72771 GCA_004026885.1 Lyroderma lyra
AGAGAAGGCGGCACTCACCTGCGAGCCCAGCGAGCTGTGGGGGGCCTCATCCCCCTTTCGTCGGCGAGGTCGTTTCCAGAGGATAGGACTCTTCGCGGCCGAGTTCCGCCCTGCGGACCCGGGCCAGCCTACCTGGCTGACTGCTCGCGCTGTCTCTTCCGAACGAGCCGGCCTCAGTTTCCCCTTAAGAGACCGGGGGAACTTGCAAGCTCAGTCACTTCCGGTGCCGCGGCAGCGCGCGCGAGCCCGAGACGCAAAGGGAGTGCGCGCCTTGATGACTGGCGTCAAGACCTGGGAGAGAGCGCCCCCTTGCGGTCGAGCTCCGGAATCCCGAGACGCAAAAAAAAAAAAAAAAAATCAACGTTTACATTCACATTTCCATTCATTCATTCTTTCAGTTTCATCCATCCTTCAACTTCTGTATCCAAAAAGCATCGCGTGTGGCTAAGACCCTTGTGTTTGGGATTCCAACTCTGCCAGTTGGCTAAGTTACTCAACTGCTCCATGCCTCACTTTCCTTAACTGTAGAATAGATAACCAATCTCCCTCATTGAGTTACTGTGAAGATTAGAAGAGTCATGCGTAAAGTTTGTAGAACAGTGTATGGGCCATAGTATATGCTGCATAAATTCATTCATCAAATGCTTATTATTTGGGTTGCCTAAAATAGAGTTGGAAATAAGAAAAGACATGGTCCCTGTTTTCGTGGAGACATAAACACTTGAGATGCAGAGAAAGTAAACTAAGAAATTATACAAGCAAGGCAATTTCAAATAGTAACTAGTGCTATGAAGAAAGTAAATCAGGTTATTGTCATAAAGAGGGTGAAGGGAGAGGTGCTATTGAAATGGAAAATTACTGACAAAGCTATTTAATATAAATTCTGTAGAATGTTTAATGTAAATCTGTGAACTCCCACTTCCGCGTTCCTTCCACCAGTTGCCTAATGCATGCTTTTAGCCTCTGTAACCCTGATTGCTTATGGCAACAGCCAGCCCCCACCCCAACCCTCTAAGAGTTCGAAAAGCTTGTTAGGCAAGGCTCAGAATTTGGAGACTGTAACTCCTCTGAGCCTGCTGGCGTAATAAAACTGGTTCTCCATCCCTCCGAGTGCCCTTTGACTTCTGCAGTTACTGGTCCTGCCACAACACTACTTTAAACTGGGTGGTCAGGGATGTAAGGCCTGCCCTCCTTGCCTGGTGAGGGAAAGAGGCATTTATTCAACAAATGGAGGGTAACCAGGGATGTCCTTTTTAAAGAGATGATATAGGACCTAAGACTTGAAGTATAAGAAAATTCCAGACCAGCAGAAGAGCCTAGAGAATATCAACCTAGGCAGAGGGAACAGCCTGTGGAAAATGTCCTGAGACAGGAAGATCTTGACATGTTCCAAAAGCTGCAGGAGAAGCACTATGACTAGAAGGTAGTGAGGGAGGCCAGATGTGGTGTGAGAAGAGGTTGGAAAGTTGATTATGGAAATCAGTTGGATTTGATTCTAAAAATTGAAATGTATTTTATTTTGTGTTAATTTAATAGATTAAAAAATAGGTGTACAAGAACACTGTACCAAAGAGTGTAGAATTAAAAAGTAAGTCCTCTTCCCATCCTACTTTACAGCCACTCATAGAGGTCATCATTCTTAATTCTTTTCCTCTGTGGTTCTTCAGAGATGGTTACTGTATTCACAAGTAAATTTATATGTATAAATGTTTTACAAACAGTAGCTTGCTATAAAATCTTCTATGTCTTTCTTTTTTCACTGAATTCTACATTTTGGATCTGCCTCAGTTTTAAAAATTAACACACAATTTAATAAAGACATGCCATAATTTCCTTGCCCAATTCCCTATTTTGGAACACTTAGGTAGTTTCCAATCCTCTCCTATTACAAATAATACTATCACTTATCCATTTGTTGTTTTACATATGTGGGAGTTTATCAGCTAGGTAAATTCTTGGAAGTGGAATTATCAGTAAATGAGTATATGGATTTGTTGTTGGTTTGTTTTAATGGATATTGGCAAAGTGCTCTCCATAGCACTTGTACCAGTTTGTTCTCCCATCAATAAAGTATGAAATTGTCTCTATTTCCTCGTATCCTGAACTACACAATGTGTTATCAAATTCTTTTCCCATTGCCAATCAGATAGATAAAAACTGAGAAGCACTTTTATTTTTCATTTCTTCTCAGTAAGTCTAAAGTTGAGCAATTTTTCATATTTATGAGTCTTCTGGGGGGAGGATGTCTTGTTCTGGTGAATTTTCTGTTCATTTGTTCTTTTTTCAGCTGGTCTTTCTCTTCAACTTTTTTTCTCACTGATTTACAAGAATTTTTATCCTTTTTTCTACATATAAGTTGTAAATATTTATTATTTATTACCCTAGAAAATATTTTATTTTTATTTATTTTTATTTTGCATGTATTTTAATTTATCAGTCTTTTCCTTTGTGGCTTCTGGGTTCTATGCTATTCTTAGGAAGACCTTTTCCAGTTCAACATTATAAAAATAATTATGTTTTCTTCTAGTTTTTATATGGTTTTAGATTTTAGATTTTAATCCTTGTTCCATCATAAATTCACTTTGGTATAAGGTGTGAGACAGGAATCCAAACATTTTTTCCAAATGACTACCCAGTTATCCCAGTATTACCTTCTTTTCCCAACTCATTTGAAATGTTTCTATTAGCATGATCTACATTCCCAAGTGTATTTGGGTCAATTTCTGAACTTTCTATTATGTTCACGGAAAGGTTTTAAACTGGGGTAGGACATGATCTGCTTTCATTTTTAAAAACCTGTGGTGTCATGATTGTTTCAATATGAAAATGAACATTATGGAAGTCTATGATATGCTTTGGGAGCCCAGCAGAGGGCAGATCAACTCTGCCAGAGACTTAAATTCATTGAATTGGCTCTTAAAAGGACAATAGCATTTTGCCTAGGAAAGAAAGGAGGTAAGGGACATTTTAGGCAGAAAGTACTGCTTGAGAAAAGGCACGGAGGTCTAACGTGGGAGCCCATGGTGTGTTCTAGAAATAAATTCGGATGGTAAGAGGGGTGTGGTGGTTGAGGAGACTGAATGTCAATGTGTATCCTAGTGTGCAGGACACTAAATAGGCACCAGATGGGCCAGCCAGTCTTTTTAAACAGAAAAGACATGGAGAGATTTATATTTTGGAAAGATGGATCGAGTCCTTTGGAAAAAAAAAACTTGACGATATTTAGGAAGACCCTTGAAAACAGCTGCTAAATTTGGGGGGGGGTAATCTATTCTGCAGCAATGGATAGCTAATACAGGAATATATGCAAATGTGGGAAATTGTAAAGAGGTATAAAGGAATGATGAACATGAAATTCAAGATAGTCATTGCACATTAATAGAGGAACAGGAGGTTCCCTGGTGGTGTAGTGGCTAAGCTTCACCACCCTCAATGCCACGGCTTGGGTTCGATTCCCAGCCAGGGAACCAACAACAAGAACAACAAAAAAATAGAGGAGCATACAGGATAAAACAGGGAACAGGATAAAATTGGGAGCTTGAAAGGTCATGGAAATGTTCTTATTTATTTATACATATGTACCAGAATTTGTTGCCTTCAAGGGATTCCCTCCTGCCTACTCCTGGAAGAAACAAAGGCACCACTTGAGCCTGTCTAGTGAGTACATAAGCTCATTGAAAGGAAACCTTTGTATCAGTAGTTTCTCTCCATTCCCATCCCCTGGCCACCACAAATCTTCTTTCTATCTCTACAAATTTGCTTATTTTGGAAATTTCATATAAATGGAACCACAATATTTGTCTTTTTGAGTCTGGCTTCTTTTAGTATAATGTTTCAGGTTCATCTATGTTGCTATATATATTGGAACGTCATTTCTTTTGTTAAAGAATATTACTCCATTGTACGGATTTACCATTTTTTATTTATCCATTCATCACTTAGTAAACACTTGGGTTGTCTCCTATAGTTTATTGCTCTTCACTTGATCTTAGCCAAAAGGCTGAGAAGTGATTTTCTAGTCTATTGCTATTGATCACAATGTACTAAGGTCTCTAATCCTTCTCCCAAAATAGATTCCACATCAGTCATGAAGGAAGAGATCAGGAAATACTCTCAGAGCTCCCTTTGCTTGGTTGATGGCAACTGCGGGAGACAGTGGTGCACCCTTCCTGGGGATCTTTTTGATGACAGTCGCCAATGGCTTATACCAGCAACCTTCTCTAGGGGAGGGTCTTTGGGTGGTAACAGCCACCTCGCCCAGAGGTGTCTGACAGTTATGTTGCCCTCCAGAGGCAACGACTGGCTGGCATCTGTTCTCCAGGAAGTAGGAGGAGGCCTCCATGGAGCTAGAAGTTAGGTCCATATTTCTGGCCTGGTGACTTCCGGTAGATGGTGGAGGGAATGATAAGACATAGAGTGAAGGAGCAGATTTAGAAGACACAGGAATAGAAGTTGATTCTTCCTTTCTCTCACTTCTTAGAAATAGAGTTTGAAGAGCCTAAATAACTTTCTACCCCATTGGCTCCTCCTCCTCTCTCCTTTGCAGACTCTCTCCCCTACCAGACACCCATTATAAAAAACAATAAATGTTAATCACACAAATAAACCCATGTATTTTTTTAATTAAAAGATAAAGCTCAAATTATCTATCCTTTCTGTCCATAAGTCCAATTTCATTTCTCCCCTCTAAAGTTCCTACATTGTGGGAGTTCCCTGGTGGTGTAGTGGCTTAAGGCTTCAGTGTTATCAATGCTGCGGCCTGGGTTCGATTCCCAGCAAAGGAGCTACCCACATAAAATTTAAAAAAAGTTCCTACATTGTGTGACCTTGGAGAAGTTGTCTAACCTCTCTGAGTCTAAATTTCCTCAGTCTATAAAATGGAAATGATAACATTACCTACCTAATGGAGTTATTGTTAAGATGAAATGAGGCAATATGTGTAAATTGCTTCAAACAGTGCCCAGCATATGGCATGTGCTAGACATTATTACTTATGTAAACCCACAGGAAAAGTACAGTATTGTTTTGCATTAAAAAAAAATCATAATGGTTTCATAATGAATTTATATCAATCATTAATTTGTTTTAAACTTAAAAATGTGTTTCAAAGATACCCTTGTCAGTTCAGATCTATTAAACTCTTTTTGAACAGATGCTTAATATTTTATTCTATAGACAGTTTATTGAAATACCCCACTACGTATGGACATTTAGGTAGTTTCCAGTTTCTCACAACTACAATGCAATGGTCTACTAATTGATTTCCTTATTTCCATTCTTGTTCCCTTCCATCTGTTTCCAGCACAGCAGCCAGTTATTTTATTAAAAGCAGAAAGCAAATCAATGCTCTAAACCCTCACAGGACTTCCACTTCATTCAGAATAAAAATCAAAAGCCCTTACAATGGTCTTGTTGGCCTGCATCCTGCCCCAGACTATCTCTGGGCACATCTCCTGATACTCTCTCCTGTTCATTAATCCGGCTACCTTGATTTCCTAGTTATTTCTAAACCATGCATGTTATGTTCCTGCCTTTGTATTTGCTGTTCCCTGTGCCTGGAACACTCTTCCTTCAGTTATCTGTATGGGTCACTCCTTCTCCTTCCTCAGGTCTTTGTCCAAGTGTCCCTGAACTACCCTATTGAAAATTACAAACATCTTTTATATGGATAAAGCCAAAACATTGATAGGTGAAATTGTGGGTAGGGTAGACCAGGTGTGTCTGTTGTTCCTTCTAGCTCTAAAATTCTGCTTTGGTGATTTCAGACCTCACAGTCTCTCATTGATGAAGAATAGGAACTTGAGACTCAGCCTGGAATGTAGTTGATGCAGAAGGAATGACAGGAGAGGAATCCCTTGGACCAGGCTTATCTCGTGTCAATTGGAAGGACTTGGGAAGTTCTTGCACACATCTGGTCTCCTGGCATTGCCTCATTCATTCACTGACTCACTGAGCACCTTCTGCCTAAGTAGGTCCTGGAGACAACCAGATCTGATGCCCTCTCCCTCCCAATATAAAGCAAAATATCTCTACCTCCCCCCTGACCCTAGGCCTGGCCTCTCCATGGCCCTGCATTTATCTGGTGCTCCGGTAATGTATTTGCTGAAAGTGGGCAGTCACAGCCCAGGCAAACCCTGCCCTCCCTTTGTCTGTCCATCCCACCTTGCCCTCCTATTATTGCCATCCATACTTTGGGGCCCGGAGAGCAAATTACTTTGAATTTATCACCTCCTAATACACTACATCATTTATTTATTTACCTTATTAAGTGTCTGTCTCCTCCACTAGAATGCAAGCTCCCTGAGGACAGAGATTTTTGTCTTTTCACTGTTGTATCCCTACACTTAGCACAGTGACTGGCGCTGAGTAGGTCCTCAATAATTGCTGTAAGTGATTGTGCCTCTGTGTGAAAGTGGGTATGTCTCTTGGAACTAAACCTAGAAATAGAAATCCTAGGTCACAGGGCATACGTTTGACATTTTAATAGCTGTTGTCAAGTTAACCTCTAAAGCAGCCAAAACTATGCATTCTCTCACCTGCTGAGTTAGCTTGCAAATCCTTGATACTATCAAACTTAATTTTGGTCCATCTGATGAGTGAAAAGTGGTACCTCCTTGTTTAAATTTCCTGTACTACTAGTGAGGCTGAGCACTTTTTCATGTCTTTAATGGCCAGTTTTGTTTCTTCTTCTAAGAATTGGCTATTTTCTCTAATTTTTCCTATTGAAATTTTTGTCCTTTTTTGTCTTTTTCTCACTGATTCATAGGAGATTTTTTTGTTTCCTTTCCAGGTTCTAAACCTTTGTCATATGTGATGGAAATATTTCACCTCTCAGTCTTTTTTTGTTTTTCTTTTGTTAAATAGAATTAAAAATTTTTGGTTTGTTCTGTCTTTTCCTTTGTCCTACTTAAAAATTTCCTACCCCAAAATCATAAAGATATTCTTTTTTTTTTTTTTTCTTTTTGGAATGTGGGTAGCTCCCTGGCTGGGAATCGAACCCAGGCCGCAGCGCTGACAGCACCAGCGCCAAAGCCTTAAGCCACTACACCACTAGTGAACTCCAAGATATTTTTTAAAACTTTAAAAAGCGTTTTGTTAATTTGAAAAAAAATTTTTGTAACTGGTATAGGACAAAAATCTAACATAATATTTTTCTCAAATGAAAAGCAAATGTCCAAACTCCATTATTTGTTTGTTTCCATCTGATTTGAAATTCTACACAGCGTTTATTAAATTCTGGTAAATTTGAGTCTGTTTTTGAGCTCTTAAACTTTTCCACTAATTTTTTTTAATGGCAATACCCTACTTAAAAAAAAAAACTTTGTGGAAAATTTCAAACACATATCTGTATATGAGTACGTGTATAAATATGTGTCATGAACCTGTCACTCAGCTTCAACAATTTTCAATTTGTGGCTAATCTTGTTTCATCTATACCCCTACCTACTTTCTCTCCCTCACATTATTTCGAAGGACATGTTAGAGTCATTTCATCCCTACCATTTCTATATGTATCTCTAAAAGTATTAAAAAAACAAACTAAACAAAAACAAAACAAAAACCAAATGCATGCAGTTTATTTTTTTGAAGAAACTAGAGATCATATCCCCATGGAGTCAATTAATCATATTTTTAAAATTACTATAATTTCATAGCATGTTAATGTTTAATGAGATATGGCATGGCAATTTCCCCGTTATTTTTCAAAATTCAGATGCCACTTCTTGTGCTTTTCTTCTTCAGTGATCCTTTAGCATCAACTTGGCAAGTTCTATAACAAAACCTATTGAGATTTCATTAGAATTGCCTTGAGCTTTTAATATGGAGAATTAATATCTTTACAATATTTGACCTATTAATAAGGTATGCCCACCTCATTTAATTATTTTTAGAGTTATCCAACTAAGTTTTACAGTTTTTAATTTTCCCATAGGGGAATCTCTGTATTGTTATTATGAACGGCCATCTGTCATTGCTATTATTTTCTAGTTGATTACTGATGTATATTCCCAGACGTTCTTAATTCAAATCCCATCTTCTCCACTTATTACGTGATTTTAGACAAGTTTACTCAACTTATCTGAGCCTTTATTTTCTATTCTACACTACGAGGATTACAGCCATCAGCGGTAAGTTGGAATTAAATCGGGAGGACGAGGCACGCAATAAACCGCGTCTTTATACCAGTAACATCATCAGGGCGTGGACTGTACAAAGCATTTGAAAGACTCCTTCATTGGCTTACCAGCTAAGGGCGAGTCTAAGTTGCATCAGGGGACTCCACATTAAAACGAAGTGAATTCCTATAAATATTCAGCCACAATACATAACTACAGGTAGAATAATAAACAAATACAGACTTTCCTTCCGTGAAAGTGTCGGGGAGGTCCAGGATGGACGTTGTTCTATTACCTCAGTCGACTCCCCATCTCTTCAGTTAGTATCACCTTTCCAAAGTAACCGAGCATTCTGGGTTTTGTAGTAAATTCCTTATTAGAGTTGTTCCAAGGGACTCAAGCAGTCGCCTGAGACTACAATTCCCAGGAGCCTCCCGGGTCAGTTGTTTGCTCGTACCCTGTCCTGACTTCCGGCGTCGTGCGCTCTCTAGGGCCAATGGAAAGGCTGGTTTCCAGCACTCTGATTGGTGCATTTGATTGGAGAGCCAAGGTTCAAATTTTCAACGGTACTGAATGAATCCCGCGTCGGTTCTTGTGAGCGCTCCGGTGTTATAGCTGAGACGAGGTGAGCCGTGGGGAGAAGAGGAGAGCAGCTGGGGCGTGGGAGTGTCTTCTCCCTGATTTTCGCACGGCTGGGGGTCGCCTGCAACCCCCCAGTGCAGTCCATGTCTCTAGGCCCAGGCTTCTTAGGCGTTTCTTGTGGTGCGCCGTCCTGGCCGGGCGGAGTGGGAACCGGGCTTCCGGCCACCTTTCTCTTCTCTACAGGATTTTACCGGGAGGTCTCCGGACTGAGTCTGGCGGACTGTGTTTGGAGGTGGAGGTGGAGGCTGGCCGTGGGAGCTAGCGGGAGGGAGGAGTTGCGGGAGACTTTAGGATAATAGGTAACGGTAACAATTATTACCACGCACATATGAAATAAGCATTTACTGGGCTAGGCACTCTGCATGGGTTTTTCTCGTTCAGCTTTCACCCCAAGCCAACGAAGTAGATGCTGTTCTTTACCCCACTTTATAGAGGAGGAAACCGAGGTCCACAGTCTAGGTAAGTTAGAGAAATGGGTGAAACCGTAAACCCGCCCTCAAGAAGTGTGACATTGGTGGAAAACAGGTATGGTCACAACCAACTGCATTTCAAAACTATTGTGTAAGATAGAAAGTTAAGTGAGATGGTGTGAGAACATAGTTGAAGGAGAGTTTAATTTCACTTCGAGTTGTCTGGGATTTTAAATTAATTCTGTTTTATCCATATCCGCCAAGCCCTCCCCCTTTGTGTCAAATAACATTATTATTTCCTTTCTAATTTCTTGTACTAGAACATTTATAGATTGGAGAGGAAAGAAGTGTGAACCAGGCTATAATATTGTAGGATTGTTTTGCCCTCTTTTTCTGATATATGGCTTCTTTTTCTCATACACAATTTTCTAGTAGTTAAGTACCAAGAACTTCCCCCAAATCAGTCCTGCTTAGGACAAGACAGCATCCTGGTTCAGCCTTACCTTGTCTTTGACATCCCATTGCCTTATTTTTGAGTTTATCTCACTTTCATGTCAAAAATCGAAGTATTTACTGTCATAACAAGGATATTCTTGTGTTGTGGCCATAGTGTATCACATCCTGGTCAAGCCACCCTTCTATCACCCTTGGTTGTTTGGAGTAGCCCTGCTGGGTGTGTCAGCTCAGTATTAAGTTGTCACTTGTGGGATCAAAATTGTGGCTCCTAGCTCACTTAGCTAATTAATTGGCCTTTGAGGCTGCACTGTGTGCTTAGGTTGGTGTGTTAGATACAGTGGATGTACAGGTGTGGTGTATGTACTCATGGTTTTCTGGTATACTTGAGGACAAAAGATTGAAATTGACAAGTGACAATTAGAACAAGGCACAACAACATATGAGTACTCTACTGTTTTGTTTTGTAAGTGCCCTGGCAATTTGGAGGTGAGGGAGATCAATGAAGCTTAAAAGAGAAGGGTGGCTTTGTGAAGCAGGTGGGACATACATTAGCTCTTGATAAGCAGAGTTTGGTGATACAGAAACTAGAACATGGAATAGTTTGGGTGCGTAAAAATCACCCACTTAATATCTGTTGAATTGGATTGGCAGAAGGATTACTTATGTTAACTATAAAATTACAGATAGGATGTATTCAGCTAGGTTGGTAAATTTGTTTAAACTTTCAAATTATATAAATAAAATAGCATTATTTTGGCCAGCTTTATGCTTACATCTGTATATTCTAACCTTAATATAAGTTAATTTATCCTACAATTGCAATTAGGCTTCTCTAGGAGATGAGATTACATGGGAAGGTCCTTCATTTCCCATTTAGGTACCAGGGGAGGTTTAGAGTTCTTTTCTATTCCCTACATATTTTTCTTCTTCAGCCTTTCCTGGATCTCTTCCCTAATTCTTTTTTTTTATTGGGGTGACATCTGTTACCAAGGATTACATAGGTTTCAGGCATACAATTCTACAGTGCATTGTCAGCTTGATTCTTTTTGAATTGCTGGGGAAGAAAGGAGGAGGATATATTTAAATGCCCTTAGTTTTGGCGCACTTAATCTTTGCCATGGATAAAGGTAGGAAGCAGAATTGACTACAGGGAGATTGAACAGCCCAAGCAATTATGTGACTAGATCTGTGCTTGAGACAGGGACACAGAGATCAGTAGCCCAAGGTACTTCGTGAAAAAAGTGTTTAATAGATAACTGGGAGGGGTTCTGTTTTTATTGGTTTGCATAGAGAAACTTTATTAGGGGGAGATTAAAGATCAGTGAGAAAGGCATAAAATTGTATGTAGGAGCTTACTTTGGAAATTAAAAAAATGCTATTTCTATTTTTTAAAATAAAAAAGGTAATAAAAGTCTGTTCATATTTTAAGTGTGCCAACTATTTGTCCTGTTTAACTAGGATTGTGTCAATGTTCCTAAATTGCAGGTTTTGGAAAGGTTGCTTTAAAGTGGAAGTAGGCAATATTATAGACACCAGGAGACAGCAAATGTGTGCTAAAAAAATTTAAGAACACTTTTACATCGATGAAACAGCAATCTGTTAAGAAGTTTGGCATTTTGGGGGAAATCCATGCACTTCAGAGAGTGGATATCTTTGGTCTTATAGCCCCTTCCTGTTCTCTGTTAACGTTTTTACGACAGAGAACTTAAACCTGTTCCATCATCTTTCTACTTCTTCCAGGTTCTTGAAAAGAACTTCAGATTTCAATAAAGAGGTAGAAGAGTGTATTACAACTTTGATTTGAATGACAGATTAAACCACAGGTAAGGTTGTGTCCACAGTGCGTTACATTAAAAAGGAATAAGGGAAACATGACTATAGTAGCTTCAAAAGTATTTAAATAAGTTTAACATATCTTTATAAAATAACATTTTGAAGAAAATTTAGTTAATATTGGAAAAGCAAAAGAAAACAATAGAACACATTATCCCACCTCTCATATGAACCATGGCTAACATTTTTGTAGATTTCTTTACATTGCTTTTCTGTGTCTATATTTGATTTTAAAAAGTCATGCACTAAAATCCATTATGTTTTTTCACCTAATAATTAGATTATGAACATTTCTTCATTCCATTAAATTTTGTATAATAATTTTAATGGCTATTTGGTATTTCATTATATGGTCTACTGCATATTTTACCCAGCGAAATCATTGGTCCAAAAGAATACATATTTTTAAGACTTTGGTATGTAACACCAAATTGCCTCATAGGAAAATTGTGCTGATTAACAAACCCACTAACAGCGTATATTCACACAGGCACAAATTTATATTTTAAAAATATATAGTACAGTCACATTGTGCAAAAAATCAAAATAATATAAAAAGATTTATAGTAGTTAAAAATCTTCTTCCAACCCTGTCGCTGTCTACCTCACTCCCTGCCACCCCATAGGTAGTCACTTTTTTAGCTGTGTGTGTGTCTAGTTCCCAAATCTTTTAAAGGATATAAATCTCTACAAGACTGAGTGATTGAAATTTGGTGAGAATTGTAACTGCAGCCCCACTGTCAACCCTTACAAACTCTTTTACCTTCTTACTATTGGAACATCAGAACAGTTTGATAGTCTATAAAGATCTGTGTCATTATTTGCCCTAGAGGTAAACAGCGTCATTGATTTCTATCCAGGTTCTATTAGTTATGTAAGAGTGGATTATGGTCTATAACAAGCTGGTCCAACCTGTAGCTCATGGGCTGCATGTAGTCCAGGATGGCTTTGAATGCAGCCCAACACAAATTCATAAACTTTTTAAAAACATTATGAAAATTATGCATGGACCTTTTTTTAGCTCATCAGATAGTGTTAATATATTTTAGGTGTGGCCCAAGGCAGTTCTTCCAGTGTGGGCCAGGGAAACCAAAAGGTTGGACACCTGGTTTGTAGAGTCTGGGGATAAATGAAATAAAGCAGAACTGAGTTTGTAAGTCTTCAAAGAGTGATGTGAAACTCACAAGTTTCAGAGAGAAATTATATGAAAATATATTTACTTGAGTTTTCTGGACAGTGATGAATTAGAACAAGTGTCCATGTGTCCTGTGCTGACTTCTGAGTATTTGGACAGGGAGGAATTGTCATTGGATTTTAAATTGACCCAATTTTGGAAGCTTCATGATCTTTTTCTGTAAACAGATCCTATTTCAACATAGAAGTTAGCAAACATAAATGTGGAAACACAAGTCTATTAACTTCCTTCAGACTTTGTGACTTTTATTAACAGTTAAAATTGCACGCTGGATTATGTTGCCATTTACTGACTCCTGTTGATCCCTATGTACAAAAAAAAATGTAGGTATTTTCTCCCTGGGTAAGATGAAAATAACTCAACTCTATTTAACTTGTGGAACTGTAATAGGATCTCTTATCCCTTGTGAACGTAGGAGAGGGTGTCCCTGGGGAAATGGCATTGCCTGGGATGGGACCATCTTAACTGACTGCACTTCTAAAGGAAGTCTTGACTTGCTCTGTTTATTACATTACATTACCAATCGTTTAACTCATGATTTTTCCTTCAGTAGAAATAGGCAGGACACAGCTTGGAAGTTGGCTAGTGAGGTGCTCAATTGAGAGCATCTATTACACCAGTCTTGGTGCTGCTAGTCCACTATTTCAGCCTTGCTTAGAATGTACCCTTTTGCCATTTCCCCCACCCGCCTCTGAACCTGCACCTTTTGATTTATAGAGCTTGTCAAGGCTAGTTATTTTTGGTTTGAGAGTGAAGAGAGACAGGAGGTAATGGAGATTAATTTCAGATGACTCTGGAAACAGGTTACATTGCTGCTTCTGCAGCCTTCCTCAATTGTGTACTTTCCCCCTATGTGTTTCCCCTTTCCATTTATCTTCCCTTAGAAAAGTCAACATTCATCCTTAGTCCTGCATGTCTGTCTGTGTCTTTTAGGTATCACTTCCATCAGAAAGCTTGCTCTGACCCTTCTTCATTCTGTTCCCCTTCTCTGCACTTCCATAGTTTATCCTCAGTTGCCCTTGGTTTATTCCCCATTACAGGAAGGATTACCCTGTATCATAATTGTATTTTCTCTTCAACTTTTGAGTCCCTTAAGGGAAGAGATTAAGTAAATCCTTTGTTAGTTTTTGGAAACAAAGCTATATATGATATGATGGATGGTACTTGATAGGCAGTTTTTCCTAACTAGTTCATAACATACATGAGAGGCTTTTTCCTCATGTCTATTGTAGGATTATTGGTCAGAAAGAGCTGTTTTTTAACTTAGAGTATTTCTAGATTTTCAGGAGTATGACGCTATGGTGCATTCAGATAACTTTGAAATGTGATGCTGATTCTCTAGCTTGGCAGCTTAATTTGTTTTGGGGAATGTGGTTGACGCATGTGCCTCTTTTTTTTTTTTTTTTTTTTTTTTTAGTGAGACCTGCTGACAGAAATTCAATCTTGATTAAGGGGTGCAGGAAGGCATCCAGTTCCCACCACGCATGAAGTTTTCTCATTTAAACAGTTGGCTTTGGCCTTGGCCTGCTCTATTTCCCACTAGGCCTTGTGCTCTTTAATCTTTTAAGGTTTTCCTTATTGTTTATGGGAGAGGCAAGTAGTGAAACTGCATAACCCCATAATTACTTTGGGTTTTGTTCATGTACTGTGTGCTATCACCCTTTATTAAGGAGAATCCATATTCTTGGTGGATATGTATTTACTTATTTGTTTCCTTTTTTGGGAGGAGGGTGGGGGTGGTCTCCTGAGTTGGCTATACTGTACCAAAAGATAGCTCAAAAGAAGCTTTTTAGAAAAGAGGTCATGTTAAAAATAGTACAGTTGGGAGTTCCCTTATGTTATAGTGGCTTAAGGCTTCTGCGTTGGCGCTGTCAGCACTGCGGCCTGGGTTTGATTCCCAGTCAGGGAGCTACCCACATACCAAAAAGCAAAAAAAAAAAAATAGTACAGTAGACTCTCAGTTAACTGGTACCCATGGGGATTGGTAGATGCCAGGTAACTGTAAGTAGGCTCTCCATTAACCGGAACTCAGTGCCAGTTGCTTGAGTTCCACATAATGGAGAGTCTACTGTATTTAAGTTTTAAAATTTCAACTAAATAAAGATTAGGCATATTTAGATTTGAGTCCCTTGCCTTTTAACCCTCACCGATTAAATGCACTCCTGACCCTCAAAAGACATGCCTCTTTCTGATGCCTGTGTACCTTCTTCATTGTCTCTTTTATTTACAGTATCCACTTAAGAGATTCAGACTAACTTCCCTCTTATATATAGCAAACTTTACATGCAAGAGTATAAACTTAGATAAAGAAATTGAGGGGTGATGTTTTACTTTATGGCAAGATTCAGCTCAGAGCTTTCCTTGTATATTTAGAATACGGTTTTTAATCTTTCAGTGTTCTTTATGAACAACTTGTCAAGGGTGCTTAGTTTTTTTATAGAGAAGAGTTTATTTTTTTGTCTAACAAGTTAGTAAGATTTGGTTACCTACTTCAATTTCAAAGTAATATTTATAGAAAAACCCTGTATGTTATAGTGATCCCCGATTTTGGAATCCTACAGACCTGGTGTTAAAACTCAACACCGCTATACTAGCTTGTGATCTTCGAGTAACTGAACTTCTTTGATCCTGTTTTCTTACTTGTACATGTAAATGATGGTGAGGGTGATGATAGCTACCTTCTATATTGTTAGTTCAGTTTAAATGAGATGATTTATGTAAAGTGCTTGGTAAGGCACTTGGTTTGAAATAGACAGTCAGTGTTTGCAAATTATTATTGCCTATAAATGGTTTTATCTCTTGTACCTTGACATTAGATATTGATCTATCCAGATATTTATTTTTAAATAAATAGGAGAGGCAGTGGATAAGAACATACCCTTTAGGACCTATCTGGGTTCAAATTCTGGCTCTGCTACTACTTAGCTGTGTGACCATGAACAAGTAGTAAAAAATCTCTCTATGCTCAGTTTCCACTTCTGTAAAGTGAAGGTAATAACAGTATCTACTTCAAAGGGTTATTGTGAGGATTTAGTGAATTAATACATGGGAAACACTGCCAGCAGTGTCTGGCATGTCATAAATGCTCAGTAATTAATAACTATTATTATTTTTAACTTTTCTTTCAAGTTTATATATCTTTTGGTTAAGTCAGTACCAGGAACATTTTGTATTTATACAGAAAGATTACAAAAGAGAATATGTGAAGTTAGTAGCCAATTTATAGACCATGTAAATAGGAAGCATTATTTCCAAGAATCAGGAGGTTTAACAATTATTGCTGGATTTAAGAATTTTTTATAAAAATTCCAGAGAGTCCAGTGACTTCTGGACTGTAAACATAGATTTAGGGAGAAATAAATATTGCCTAACTAGTTGTTTAAACTGAAAAGGTATGCACATATATAATAAAACATATTCAAAGAATATAAGAGTTCATATAGTGAAAAGTCTTCTCCTGACCCAGAACTCCCAATTCTCTTCTCAGACCCAAATACTCTTTAACACTTTGTGTCTCCTTCCACAATAGTCTATGTCTGTACAAAGTTATATATATTTCTCTTTTTGACATGAATGGAAGCATGCATGTCTACATTTTGCTTTTCTCATTTAATAGCTCTTGGAGCTCATTCTGTACATATAATTACATATGTAAAGCTATCTAATATTAGTTACTGTTATACATTTGTACCATCACTTATTCAACCAATCTCCTATTGGTGGAATTTAGATTTTCAGTTTTTTGGCTTTTATGTGAACTTTCTTATACTTAGATATCCATAAATATGTATCTGTAAGATAAATTTCTACATTTGGCAAGATCGCTCAAAAAGAAAAATGCAAATTTCCCTCCAAAGCATCTAGCAGTGTAGCTCCATAATTAAAAGAAAAAGGGATGTGAAGGGTTAAATTTGAATACTTTCCAGGTGGTTTTCAGCAGCATGCTTTGTTGGAATAGTGGTTTTTAGGAAGGCTAAGTAGGGTTGCTGCAAGTTACATTCCTGCCTCTTCCCTCCCCCAGCTTTAGTTGTCTTCATTACATTCCTGTCTGGGAAGTGTTCCCAGTGACTTGGGTTAGGCATTAAGATCATGGGAATCCAAGATTTTCCCATGTCTTCCAGCATTTTGTTCACAAGAGCGAGAATACTTCCTCTTTGCAGAAGGGGAATTTTAGCCACTGTCAGTCACTGGGGAATCTTTCAGTAAGGATCTTTTGAATAGAAATGTGATCAAGGAGAGGACAGGTGTCAGTAGGTCTAAAGACAGCGATAATATCTAATGATAGTATATTTTGTAGCCCTCGAAACTTTTATGAGAATTAGGTAGAAAGAAAGATAGAGTGACTTGCCCATTGTTACATATATTCTAGTAAATGTCAGAGACAGTGCTGGAATTTTATACTTCTCTGTTTGTTGGGATTGTTTTTGGCTATAAATGACAGAAAATGTAACTACAATGGCTTATACAAAAAGAGTATTACTTACTGTCTGGAGGTAAATGATTGCTGATATTTGATCATTAATCAGTAGCTCAGTGGTATCAGGGCCACTGTCTATTAGTACTCTTGGTCATCCACTCATATGTACACAATGGCCATTACACCTGCCTTCAAGGCAGGAAGAAGGGTGAAGGGAAAGGGCAGAAACTAGGGCTGTAGCTGTATCAGGAAAGTAAGAGTTCTGTGAATCCCTCAGTAGATTCATTTCTACTTTCTTCTCATTGGCCAGAATTGTCCTATGGCTACTCCAAGCTTGGAAGGTGGCAGTCAAGGAGGTGATTTCCATTATGGTGTGGTGTGCTTCCTACTGTTTTATTTATTTATTTTTTAAACAGGATTTGTGTCCACATTGACAGTTAAAAACACAGACAGCCTCAAAAATGTCAGAAAGGGGATTACAATAGATTAAAGTAAATTAAAATGTAAATAGAGGGGGTAAAAGGTTAGTGGAAGAGTGGCTCCTTTCTTTCTGCTGTAGTCCCAAGTGGCTGCTGTCGAGATGGGCAAGTTTATGAAACCCGCGAAGGTGGTGGTGGTCCTGGCTGGACGCTACTCCGGACGTAAAGCGGTGATCGTGAAGAACATTGATGATGGCACCTCAGATCGCCCCTACAGCCATGCTCTGGTGGCTGGAATTGACCGCTATCCTAGAAAAGTGACAGCTGCCATGGGCAAGAAGAAAATTGCTAAGAGATCAAAGACCAAGTCTTTTGTGAAAGTTTATAACTACAGTCACCTCATTCCCACAAGGTACTCTGTGGATATCCCCTTGGACAAAACTATTGTCAACAAAGATGTCTTCAGAGACCTTGCTCTGAAACGTAAGGCCCGACGGGAGGCCAAGGTCAAGTTCGAAGAGAGGTACAAGACTGGCAAGAACAAGTGGTTCTTCCAGAAGCTGCGGTTTTAGATCTTTTTTGTTTCAGCCATTAAAAGTAAAAAAAAAAAAAGAAAGAAAGAAAGAAAAAAAATGTAAATAGATAAAAATAAAATGCCACATGACATTATTAAACTGGGCTACTTCTGTGTGGCTACTCAGTGTCCAGAGGCACAAACTTCTAGATTTCATACATGAAAGACTAGGTGAAATTCCTTGGAAGTGAGTAATTGCATGGTCCATAAAAAGGTGTTGACCAGTGTTCTTTGAAGTGGGCATAGCTGCATATTGCACAGTATCTGTCCTGTACCAAGAACCATTGTTGAGTAGGTGGGGGTACAACAAAGATACTGCTCAATTCAGAGTTGTGAGGTGTGACATAGGAGCTGGGAACCATACACTCTAAACGAAGTTGAGCAGGAATTGATTCCTTGGTATAGGTAAGCCAGGATTGAATGACAGTTCCATCAGAGAAGACCTGTGTTACAGTTCCACACAGACTTAACAGAATAATCAAATTCAAGTTCATTCCATTGTACCTGAATTGCCTGTCAGCCAGTCTCCAGGAATAAATTGTCAGGGCCTATCAATTCATCTTGATAAAATAGTGCTCTTTTAGCTATAGTGCGAAAATTGAAATGGCTGCATTCCACCAACACTGAAAAAAACCATAGTGGTAACTCCTTGAGACTCTTCATTTGCTGGAGGAGCAGAGGTCCACGTCTTTACTAGGGCACCCATACTAGGTACTAAATTCCCCAATATGTGGTGTCCTTGGAAAACTTGAACTCTTTGAAAATAGATCTCATGTTTTAACTTTTTGCCCATGGTTCTGTGTCACACAGTAGCAGATGTGCTATAAATATGGAGCGAATGAAGTGACTCTTTCAGGGTCTGAGAACTGAAAAAAGAGCTGGGCCTGAAAATCATATTTGGGTATGATTGCTCTTTGGACTATATTATCTTCGGAGATCAAAATGTTACATCTGACCTAGACTTCTCTCCTAAGTTTTAGAGTCATCTCTCCACTTAGATACTTGATATCCAAGTGGATGCTTGAAGTAGTCTTCTCAAAAGGTACAGGTGCTATACAGAACGCCTGATTTTAGCCCATTCTTTGTTTCTTCTCTGTCTCAGTCAAGAGCAGCACAATCTTTCCAACTTCCAAGCCAAGAGATGCTAGGATTTACTCCCAGTTCCTTCTTTTCCTTCATGCTTGTATCCAGTCTACCACTGAACCTTCTCAGTGTTACCTTCAGAATTTATCTCACTTCTGTTCACTTCTCCAAACTACCACTGTTCTCTCCTGGATTTCCTCAGTAGCCTTAATAAGCACCCTGCTTCTAGTTTTGTTCTCTTAGGGTAGCTGGCTCTTGCCCATAACACATCCAAATCAAGGAAACGAATGGAAGCAGCAGTCCTCCTAATTCTACAAAGGCTTCACTGTGCTAGATCTTGGTCTAAGAGCTCCTCAGGCAATAGGAAGTTGACTGTTTTCTACTGTTTCGATGATGTTCTATGAAAAATGTTACACTGGCTTGATTTAAGCCATGTTAATCTCTAATTCTCTTTATGCTTATAGTTCAGTATGTATAATTTAAATATTGTATACTATCTTATTTATTGAATGTGATAGGACTTTAGCTACTTTCTAGATTCTTTTGTCTTTTGTCTTTGAGACTGGGTCTTCTACTTTCTACTTTCTATATGAGACTTAGTGTCCCATCCTTGAATATTAGTGAGAAAGGAGCTTCAACATCCTCAAGCCCGCATCTTAAGGCCTTTAGAAAGTGTATAATACGAGTGGACTGCTAACAAATAGCTTATTGAGTTAAATTGAATAATGAAAGTAGAAATGGGACAGAGTGAAAAATTTAGAATGAGAATATTAATCCTCTATTCATGGCAAAAGACTATGGACAATGGATCTACTTGGAAATAAATACAGTACTATTTTTTATTAAAATAAAACCTTAACTACATTCACATGTGTCTCTGATTCACAGAGTGAGAGGGCAGAATGATGTGAAAAGAACATTGTATTGAAGTCAGGAGCATCAGTTCTAGATCTAGTTCTGCCTTTACATAACTGTGATATTGGATAAGTCATTTGCGCTCTCTTAGCTTCAGCTTCCTTACCTAGGGTGGGGATAATAATTGCTGTTTTACAGGATTGTTGTGAGTATTAGAAACAGTATGTATTTAGTACTTCATGGTATCTGGCACCTTTGGTAACTGTTTTTACCATGATCATTAGTATTGTGTGATCTTGGAGGGCCCCTTTTTGTGTTAATTAATCCTTACCTGTAAACTGCAAATGTCAGAAATTACCTACAATTTCTCCTAATTCCAAAATGTCATATGTCTACACTATGTACCTCAGTTGGGGCATTGTTAAAAGTATCCGTGATGTTCTGACTGTAGTGTGTTGATAGGAGAACATGGGAAGCCAAAGCTCTCTGGTGTATAAATTGATGTCACTATGTAAACCAAATATGTGTCAGAACAAATGTTTTTGAGGCACTGAATTATCCTAGCCTACTGAGAGAAGCTAATGAAATGCTGGCCAAAGCACTGAGCAGCAGTGCGGTTGGGTATAACTCATCTTAGGATTTCTCAGAGTCTAGGTATAGCAGTATAATATAGAGAATATGAACACTGATGGCTGTTAGTGCCCAGAATCGGTGACAGTTTAGGGAACTGGTACATCTCTCTGGTAATGTAAGTGGGTGTTACTTTTCTGAGGAACATTTTCACAGTATATGTCAAGAGCCAGTAATTCCATTTTAAGGGTAGAATTATAGATGTGTACAGAAATTCAGCTCCAAGGATATTCTAGTAATATCTTTAAAGTGAAAATATTGGGAAAAGCCTTAATATAGAGGATAAGTAAATTATGGTACAACCATCAATTGGTGATATATCATTATTTATTGACATGGAAAGTGCTTACAATATGTGAAGCAGATGCAAAATGTCAGTGATCCCATTTTTAAAAAGTTTGTGCGTGTGTGTATTTATGTATATGGAGAGGCTGAAATAGTGTGGCATTGTAGATTTTTTTTTTTTTTTTTTGGTATATGGGTAGCTCCCTGACTGGGAATCGAACCCAGGCCACAGCGCTGACAGCGCCAACGCCGAAGCCTTAAGCCACTACACCATCAGGGAACTCCCTAGATTTTTTTTAAGAAAAGCTTTTTTGTGATCTCATTTTTTTTATGAGCATGTATTTTTGTTATAAAACAAGGGCTTAAAGAAAGGTACTTAATTCAGTAAACACGTATGCAAGTAATTACTTGTGTCTACTTCTCTTCCAAGATACAGAATATTTTAAGGACATGTTGTTCCCTGGATGAAGACAAATGGCTCATTGGGTTTCATAGGAAATTATTTGCCTGTGAGTGTGGCCTTTAGGCTAGTTTTCACACTACTTCCAACTATTTTCTTAACCATACGGGCTGGAGTGGAGGCTGACTTTAAACCTACACAGGTTTCCACAGGACAGAGTGTAGAACTTTGTACATAGGAGTAGGATGGGCCCATATCTTTGACTTGTTCTTTTTATCTAATCTGCATGTTCTGCCTTGTATGTATTTTTTAAAGTCTTTTTCTTCGTACTCAGGAACAATGTTTTTATGAAAATAAGGAAAGAAAACCTATGCTTGGTAAAACTGTATTGAGCTTTTACTATGTATAAGATACTATTCTAAGCACCTTGATGGATGAGGTGTACATAATTGAGTAAAATCCATCCTTGTCTTCAGGAATTTACAGTGTACTAGGAGAGACATTTGCATAGTTAACTAATATAAAATTGGATGGTAAACAAAGCTCTATGGC
The DNA here is from genome assembly GCA_004026885.1 of Lyroderma lyra. Classification (NCBI taxonomy): domain Eukaryota; kingdom Metazoa; phylum Chordata; class Mammalia; order Chiroptera; family Megadermatidae; genus Lyroderma; species Lyroderma lyra. The sequence continues at coordinate 21,869 of PVJL010007219.1, forward strand.
TTTGGAGAGACAACCATTATGTATGATACATATTAATAGATATTGGGAAAGTTTACAGAGAATTGAATTCACAGAGAATTGGACTTTGAATGATGAGTAGGATTTTGGTTAGTATAAAATTTAATGATGTGTTTCAGAATTTGGGTTATTCAGGGCAGAGAAAGAGTAAATTAGATGTGGGAGTGGCTAGGAGTAAGAAAACAGTAGATTGAGGGTAAAATAAAATAATGAAGGTAGGAGTTCCCTGGTGGTGTAGTGGCTAGGCTTCAGTGCTCTCAACACTGTGGCTTGGGTTCACAGGGAACTCCCCCCCCCCCAAATAATAATGAAGGTAAAACACCTGGCATGTCGTAGGTACTCATCGAACTTTTCCTCGTTCTAATTCCAACATAGCTACCTCAAGGAATGTCTTCCAGTTACCAAAAAGAACAGTTAACTTTTAGTTAGATTTGAAAAATAAGACATATTGTTAAGGTGATTTTCAGAATTACAAATATGGTAGTAAAAGCAAAGTAATTGCTAGTGAATCTACCTCAGATTAATGTGCAACCAATTTTCTGAACCATTTCTTTCCTTAGAAGGTGACCTATTGAAAAAAAGTGACACAAATACTGGGAAAAATCGGCTGTTCTGCTTGCTAAGGCAGAGACAATGTCTCAAGTTAAAGCCTCATATTCCTATGATGCTCCCATGGACTTCATCAATTTTACATCTTTGAATGATGAGGAAGAAACCCAAAACATAGATTCTTGGTTTGGTAAGTGTTTGCTTTCTCTGGCTTTTTTAATAGTTAGTGGCTTGCTTTGTTCTAAGGACCTTTCAAAAAGGAGTTACAAGAAAAATTCCTGTCTGCACCAAGATACTTTGTCATCCATGATATGAGAGAAATAATTGAAGTGCCCAGTATTTCAGGTATAGAGTATAAGTACAAACCAACATTATTTTGCAGTTAAGAATGACAAATATTTAAACTTTAGAGACAAACAGGAAAATCCAAAAATCACATTTCCTTAGAAATATGATCAAATTGAGTGAAACTCTAGGACTCAAGAACAGGTCTGTAATGATGGCAGCCACATAAAAACTTGCTTTACTTGTCACTGGGCATAGAGTATAATATTACAACTAAGAATATTGACCTTGTAAAATTCACCAATCTTACTCAGATTTCCCATTTCACATGTACTCATTTTTATGTGTATTAAGTTCTATGCAATTTTAACACCTGAGCAGGTTCATGTATCTACCACCATAGTCAAGATATTGAACAGTTCTATCACCAGGATTCTTGTGTTGCCCTTTGTACTTATATTCACCTCCCTCTTGCTACGCCTTCCCAGTTCATTTTTAAATGGAAGGATTATGCTACTCAGAACCCAGTCCCCAAACAGATAGGATTGCTTGATACTGGGTCATGTGATATGGCACAAAGCCTGACACCAGGCCAACAATAAATAAGAATGTGGTTATGTTTTCATATTACTTGGGAATAATAGGTGAGACCAGTGATATGTCAAGCTAGTAGTTGATGGGGCCCCTTCATTTTATTCTTTCTTGTGCCCTTTCTTTATTAAGAGAAATCAGTATGTGATGGGGACAAAAATGAGTCCATAGCAGCTGCCCTTATCACTGATAATAGAGTGTCCAAATGTAATGGCATATGCCATTCTCTTGGCAGAAAACTTTAATGATATGCACTGGGGATCCTGAGGGGAGAGGTCTCTTGGAAGTAGTATGGGAACAAGAGTGGATAAGAGGGCCACCTACCCTACAGGGGTCTTCCCCATGCCCTTGCTCCATTTAAACCCTGCGGAAAGGGCTGGGTTGTCTGTCTCCTTTTCTGAGTTTTTCTTTAAAACAAAAAAAGGAAATATTATTAAATTATAACAATATTATTAAATATAGTTTGGAAGAAAAAATATTAATCCCACTAGTTTTTCAAAACCACCTTAGTTCTAATGTATTACTTTCTAATTCCTTTGACATAATCACATCTTTTTACACAGTTGCAGTATACATGCACAGTGTTATTGCTGGAACTCACCACATTTTTGACACTTCTGTCTGTTGGTAGGCTGTTGGTAGAACTGGTATTTGACTGATTTGTGCTGACTTTCAGACACAGTGGAACCTAAGATAAAATTCCTTGAGAGAGCCTAGCTCTGTTCCATCCTCATACACCCCACACTCTCCTCACACCACCCCAACTGAGGAAGAACCTCAACTCAGATAGATTTTAAAACATCCCTTGTAAGCCCTGCCAATCTTGGTGGCTACAGTTTTCTTTTAGAGGAACATAATGTATTTAGGTGGCAGATAAGGCCAGTTCATGCTCGTATGGTCCTAAATGTGTATCAAGGAGCTATTCACAATGCATGCAGAATCTGCACTTTTCCTTTTCTATAACTCATTGTTCACTGTTGCCAGTGTTGTAGTGATAGTTTCTACAGTTTCTATCTCTGACGTATGGTGTGTACTCATCTCCTTTGATCACTAGAACTTTGCTTGTACTTATTTGCCAAACAAGTTAGAAGTGTACTGGTAGGGAGCTTGAAGCCCCATTTTAAGTGCATGGTACTGACTTATTTTACTTCCTTGCTGATTGTTTAGATGATGACATTCTTATCTTTTCACAGAAGAGAAGGCCAATTTGGAGAATAAATTTCCTGGGAAGAATGGGACAGGAGGGCTTTTTCAGGACAAAACTCCTTTGAGGAAGGCTAATCCTCAGCAAGCTATTGTCACACCTTTGATAACAGGTAAGAGAGAACATATTAGAAGGAAGTTCCGTGGCAGGATGGTGGAACAGAGTAATTAGGGGACTGAGGGATCTGGAGGAATTACGTAAATGCTGTATCCCTTGGTTTATTATTAGTGAAATGGACTAATTCATTTTTGGTGAATGTGAAACTAATGATACGCTACACTTTTAAAATAATCTCTTGGAACTTAAGTTATTGCCAGATACATAACTGTCTTCCTTTTATGAGAAGATTTAAGGTAACTTATATGAATCTGGTTGGGAAACAGTAGGAGAAAAGAATGTACTGCTTGTCATTGTACAATAATTCTTTGAGTCATGTGTCTGATTTTAAAAGATGATTGACATTTAAACTGGTGGTTACTAAATCTGGAGAATATTATCTGTTTGATCAGAACAAAAGAGGCATTCTTTAAGAGGTTATAAATCCTTGAAAATGATTCTTTTTTTAAAGTAATAACTATATTTAGATTTCACATATATAATTCGCCTACTTAAAGTGTACATTTCATTGTTTTTTATAGTATATTCATAGAGTAGTTGTGCAGCCATCACTACAATTAATCATGAATTTTTTTCTACTTTCTATTTTCTGTTTCATTGATTTCCATTCTGATATTTATTTTCCCTTCTGCTTACTTTGGGTTCAATAAGCTCTTTTTTCATTTTTTTCATATTTTAAGGTGACAGCTAAAGTGATTGATTTGATATCTAATGAATTTACTGCTGTAAATTTCCCCCAAGTACTGCTTTAGTGGCATCTGACAAATTCGATATGATGTTTTCATTTTCATTCCATTCAAAATACTTTTAATTTCCCTTTTGATAACCTCTTTGACCTGTGTGTTTTTTTTAATTGAGATATAATTGACATACAACATTATGTAAGTTTATGGAGGACAGTACATTGATTTTGATACATTTATATATTGCAGTGTGATTAACACCTATCGCATCCTGCAGGTATTTCTTTTTTGTTTTGAGAACAATTCAGATCTAAGTATCTTAGCAACTTTGAAGTTTATAATAATAGTATTATTGACTATAATCTCTATGTTGTGCATTACCGCTCTAGGACTTATCTAATAGCTGCAAATTACTTATGTGTTATTTAGAAGTGTGTGATTTAATTTCTAATTATTTGCAGGGGTTCCAAAAATCTCTTCTGTTACTGATTTCTTGGCGAATTTAATTCTGTTGTGGTCAAAGAACATACACACACACACACGTATAAGATTTTCATCTAGAATTTTGTATTATGTCTGTGTGTGTGTGTGTGTGTGTGTGTGTGTGTGTGTGTTAAGGTGCCAAAAACACATTTTAAGAGATATTACCTATGTATTACTTTTCAAAGTTGAGTTGAATTATGGTAGCAATGTGTAGTATGATGTCTGCTCGAAAGATGGCATTAATCATTTGAATGCTAGCCTCACCATGTGACAAGCAGGACAGTTAAAGAAAATGGCAGAAGCACAGTTACTGTTTGAGGAGCACAAGACCATTTTGAAGTGCTGCTTGTAATTTGAGAACATTGTTTGAGTTTCCCCCACATTCTCCTGACTTAACACCCCTTGACTTCTACCTATGGGTAATATTCAAGGAAGTGGCGTACCATAGAAAACAGGCTACACTGGCAGTACTTCAGGAAGAAATTGAAATAGTATGCACAGTGATACAAGTGGACACTTTGGTCAACGTTGCTCAGGCAGTGGTTTGCTATAATCAAAAGTGTCTACTAACAGAAGTCACCCCAATAAGTCTAACAATAAAAATGAATTAAAAAAAAAAGTGTCTGGATGCTGATGGTAACCACTTTGAGCACCTCTTATAATTGCAGAAGTCAAGTGTGAACTTGTATTCATCTTCTGTTATCAGTATATATTGAGTATTACAATTTTAATACGGATTATTTCTTTCTTAAAATGTATATACATTTTTTGGCACCCTCTGTGTATCATCTCCAACTTATTTTCCTTGGGATGTGAGTGCTGACTAGTTTTTGTTCTCATGTAGTTGACAACACTTATTACAAAGAGGCAGAAAAAGAAAATCTGGTGCAACAGTCCATTCCATCAAATGCTTATTCTTCTCTGGATGTCAAGGGAACCACCTCCAGAAACACTCCAATCCTGCCTCAGAGGTAAGATTGTTTCATGGCGCAAAAGTGGTGGTTATATTAATAATGTTCAAAGAATAGTCACTAGACAGAGCACCTAATATGTGTCCCATAGTATATTAGATTTTTTACATTACCTTATTTAATCTTTGAAACATATGAGTTGTAGGTCATATGTTTAATTTATAGATAAGGCCTCAAAGGTACTAACTTGCTTGCCCAAGGCAAGTTTATTTCAGAGTCAGTATTCAAACTGATTGCTTTGGTTCCAAAGTCCTTGCTGTTTGCACCATCCACATGGATTGCAATTTTACATTTATTTGTATGGATATTTGACAGATTTTTTTCTGCCATTGTAAGTAAACTTAATAAGGGCAAGTATCATGTAACCTTAGTGCATAACAAATTCTGACAGGAGCAGAAGCTGAATAAATACTTAATGAATCAACAAATGTATGGATGATAGGTTAACCTATAATCTTGGCACTAGCAATCTCAGAACATCTAATGCCTTTGAATGCTGCATGTTAAATCAGTATCTTCTTTTTGTTAACAAAAACATAGTGTTTGGTTTCTGTGAGTCTTAACCCTACCAGACCTGAGACCCTGAACCTAACTGTCCCCTATACCTGGGCTCCTGAGCATTAAAGAGAAAAAACCAACATGATATAGAAAAATGTTAGTTACATGCAAACAAGTGGTTAGAATAAGATGGAACTTAAGAGTCATTTTTTTCATGTACTAGGCAAAGTACCGAAAATTAGGTACCGCAGTCTAGTGGCAGATTCGGAAATTACCGAAAAATTGGTACAGCGGTCTGGTAGGGTTAATATCAGTTGCCTTCAGATGGTACTAATCAAAAGAGTATCTATTCAAATTAGATTTTTAAAAACTTTTCACCATCTAATAATTATCCCCAACCCACAGAGTTTAAATTGCAGGACTGTTAATTGCTTTATACTTTGACATTGCCTAGAATATCCTAAAGGAAGAGGAATAACAGAGTATTTATAATATTATTGCTCAGAAGTGATGAAGTTACCTTTTGTAAAGCCTTATGCTGACACAAAGGTATCACCTTTTGAGGACAGTATCATACAATCTTGTATTTCATGATTTTATTAGCTATTTCATACTAATCTTTTCTGGTAAAGAAGCCCATTTTAATCAATAATTCTTTGAAATCTCAACCAGCTAGGCATAATATCACAGGAGTCTTAGGAGGTTACTACTGGTTGATTCTATGGCTTCTGATCCATATTTAAAGCTTTTTTTTTTTTTTTTTTTTTTTGGTGGTTCTCTGGCTGGGAATCGAACCCAGGCCACAACACTGAGCGCACTGAAGCCTAGCCACTACACCACCAGGGAACCCCCTCCCGTCCCCCGATCCATGTATAGATTATGAAGTGGAGCATATGGAAAAGGGACCCAGTGTCCTATAGATCCCTTCAGAATCCAAGAAAGTGTCAGTGCCTTGGCTTCTCCATGTTGTATATATACATGATTCTAAAACTGTCCCTCATCCTGACTGAATTCTAGAATGCTTTCTGGAAATGATTATATGACAGGAAGTGAGCTGCTCTCAGAGTCCGAAGACCTGAATGTTTTAAAACCTTGGTTTACTGAGAATAATTACATCTCTCAAGCTAATTGTAAGAAAGGGCCAAATAAGATAATACATATATAACAAAGGTGGTACTATAGACTATGGCTAAAGGGTGTTTTTTTCTCCCTTCATTAAATAATGCTTGGACAAAAGATATCCAAAAAGAACAAAATGAAACTTGGCCTCTACCTCACTCTGTGTAAAACAGTCACATTTAGATCTACAAAGCTAAAAAGCTCATGTAAGGAGATAGAGGAGAATATCATTATGACCGTGGAATAGGGAAAAATTTTTTAAATAGGATGCACACAGAAAAGCACTAACCATAATAGGGAGTGGGGGGAATTTATGTGTTTGAGCACCTTTATCTAATCAAATGGTACTGTAAAGCAGGCCTGGCAGACATTTTCAGGACAAGGGCTACTTCTAATTTTATCCAAATGTCATGGTCCACCAGCTATTTATTTTATTATTCAGGCAGTCACTCTAAAATTGCTTGGCAGTCCACTGAGTCAACCTCTTGCCTAGCCCTAATATAAAGAGAGTAAAAAGCCTACCCCCTTAGTGGGAAAACATATTTGTAACAGTTAAAACCTACAAAGGGCTATATTTGTAGTATATAAAGAATCCCTACTAATCAATTAGAAAAGGATTGACAACCCATAGAAAGCAAGTAAGAGACTTGAATTAGTACTTTATGAAGGAGGATAGCCAAGTGGCCAATAAACATGTGAAAAGTTGCTCAGTCTCACTGGTAATCAACAAAAAACAAATTAAAACCACAATGATGTTCTACTATAATAAATACCAATTAATATGGCTAAAATTAAATCATCTGTTAATACCTTGTGTTCAGGAGGATATAAAGCAATGTGACTCTTAAAAACTTCCCAGTGTAAGCCTAAATTGGTATAAGCACTTTGAAAACAGCTGTAGTTGTTTTAACCAGTGTCCTATGATCTAGCAGTCTTATGACTTAACATACCCAACAGCATTGGGTACACATGTACATCAGGAGACACATGAGAATCAACAGTAGACTGTGAATAGTGGTGCATTCCTACAATGCACACAGTGTTAAAAATTACATGAATCAGTGTGGTTGAATCTCACAAACATAATGTTGAGTGAAATAAACTAGACAGAAAAAAATACTTGTAAGCAGTCTGATTGCATTATGTAAAGGTGTTTCTTTCCTAATTAATGTACCATCTTTATGGAATGTGTGCTTACATGGTAAAATAATATGGAAAAAATAGTGACTGTAAGACAAATCAAGATAGCATTACTGCCAGTATTCTGTTTCTTAGCCTTGGTGGTGATTTCATGAGTCTTCATTTTATAATCATAATTTAATTTTTGTTTTGTGAACTTTTTGGTATGTGTATATTTTAACAACAAAAAAAGAGGGGGTATGACTGGAAAAAAGGAGAAAATAAATACTATAGCTAGTTTCCAGAAGATTTGATCTCTAATTTTAATTCTGATAGCAATTAGCTATATAACAGGGTTAATCAAGTCACCTCACCTTTTTAAACTTTTATTCTTACATATAAAAGGAGGGAATTGGACTAGGTGATTGCCAGTGCTTTTTTTTTTTTTTAAATCAGCTTTATTGAGATCTAATTTACAAACATCAATGCATGTAAATACCAACATTTTATGATGAAATTTCAAAAATTAACAGACAAGAAGAGATTATATTTTTAAAGTGGAAATAATAATACTACTAAGTAATAATACTACTAAACTTCTAATAGGCCTTTGTAGTTTGACATACTTTCATATTTCTGAAGAACATTTGCATATCTGTAGTAGATATATTTATTTAAGAAAAATCTTGTCAATTCCTCTACCATAGAAGATCTATTAGGCTCTCTGCTCGGAAGGATTTGGCACAGCAAGAAAAGCACAACGTAAAAATGAAAGCCAAGAGATGTGCTACTCCTGTAATCACCAATGAAATTCCACCCTCCAAAAGAATGAAAGTGTAAGTAGGCACAGCTTCTGTCTGTTGGCATAGATTTTACCCTTTACCTCTGTTTGCTCCTATGATTAATAGCAAGCAGAGTATGTGGTACTCGTTTTTATTTTTATCAGTTAGGAATTTTTTTTGCTGTAATACCGTATTCAGCTAGAATGGTTTACAGAATATTTATTTGCTTCACAGAAGTTTGGTGTTGGCTTTGGTTCAGTGACTAAACAGTGCCAGGGTAGCATCTCTGTGAGTCTTAGCTTTTATATCATACTTGTTGCTCAAGATGGCTCCTGGTATTTCTTAGCTTCTTCCTTCTGCTTGTTGCCTCATTATCACAAGATAGCTAATATCATATCCATGTGCAAGAGAAGAAGGAGGCAAAGGAAGAGGGGGTAGCACCCATATCATGAAAGTGAAATATTTTCCAGAAACCCTAATTATATCTCAGTTGCCAACTGTGTCATGGATCCCTCATAGTTGCAGTGGTGGCTGTTGATGCAAGTATAATACTTTTGCTTTTGTACATTGTTGCCCAAAACAGAATTGGAGTTCTCTTAATAAGAAAGAAGGTGGAATAGATACTGGGAAGGGAACTAGCCGTCTGCCATTTGTGCATTTGATGATGAGCAGTTGGAATACCTCCTATCCTCCTGAACCATTACTGTGCAACTAATACCTTGACTTCTACTGGCATTCTCAAAGTTTACCCACTTTAGTCATGGGTAATCTGATGATACCATTGGAAGAATCTTGTATTGGAAGCATTCTTTGTCCTTAAGAATGAGAAAATTTAAGCCATGTGTGGTGGTACACTGGGGAGGAGGGTAGAGCGGGATATGCTCTAGGGAATTAAAAGGATGTTTTTTGTCCTTTTGAACTCAAGTTCTAATAAAAAGAAGCCAAAAGAAGAGGAAGAAGGCAGTGCTTATCAAGATACTTCTGAAATGAATGAGTCTTCCCCAGAGAAAGCCAAGGGCAGACATACTGTGCCTTGTATACCACCTGCAAGGTATACAACTTTACTTTTTTTTTTTTTTTTTTTTTTTGTGAAACAGTTTATTGAAGAGAAAGTATACTCCAAAGAGGTAGGAGCAGGCTCAAGCAAGGAGAGTGGCTCAAAAGCCTATACAACTTTTCTGAATTTAAACATTAGGGCCAATAGAGTAAAATTACAGATGGGTACATCTGTAGTCTGTCTGGTGCACTTGGAGCTTGGGAAACTCCTAAAGCTATAATCATGGTGAGGTGAATTGCTTTGTCCTGGTGGGTGCTCATGTCTTAAGCATAGGGAAAAATATACTATAAAAACAAATAAAAAGAAATATAAAAGGAAAAAATTAGCAAAGGTTCTCAAAGGTTCTTACTACCTAAATTGAGCAGCTTTTATTTTGCCAAGCTCCATTCTGGTCTTTACTCAAGTAAAATACCTATTTTCATAAACAGTCTATAAACAACTTTTGGGGTCTTTATAATCACTACAAGAGTTTTTTTTTTTTTCTGTACTGCTACAAAATCTTCACATTTATCTCTTTTAGATAGATTGTTAATATTCTCTCAAATTATATTTTACCATTTCCTGTTGAAATGCAGTTTTCAGATTTTCACTATTGTAAGTAGTCAGTGAGTAGTCCTCAGGACAAGGAAAGAGAAATTCCTTGATCAAAGGGTATGACTGGTTTTATGGCTCTTGGTATTTTTTGTCAATTTTATTTCTGAAATGAATATATGAATTTATAGCACCATCAGTTTTGGATTAATATTTTTATTTCCTTGAAGTCTCATCTCCACTGAAAATTTTTTACTTGTAAAATTGTTAGAAATTTTGTGTGTGTGTGTGTGTGTGTGGTGGGGGGGTAGTTACTTGCCTGGGAATTGAACCCAGGCCACAGCATTGAGAGTGCCGAGGCTTAGCCACTACACCACCAGGGAACCCCTAAAATTGTTTAAAATTAAATTGGTAGAATATTGATGGCTTCAATATTCAACATTATTTTAATTTTTATTTGCTTGATTGCTGAAAACATCTATTACTGTTACTATAACATATTTCCTGTTGGGTAAATTGTTTATATTCTTTTCTGTTCATCTACAAGTGGTCTTAGTGATGTTCTCATTACTAAGACTGGCTACTCTAAATTGAACTTTTATAGAGACGGGGTGGTTCCCTGGTGGTATAGTTGCTAGGCTTCGTTGCCTTCATCACCACAGCCTGGGTTCAATCCCAGCTCAGGGAACCAACCACACACACACACACACAAATAATAAAATAAAAATAAATAAATTGAGCTTTTACTATGTGTTGAATACTTCAGAAACATTATCTGATTTAATAGTCACAAATATTCTGTTGATGATGAGTATATTCTTCATTTTACAGTGGAGAAACCTAAGGCTCGGAGAGCTTTAATCATTTTCTGAAGATAATATATGCATAAAATGAAATGGCAGGGCTGGGGTTTAAATTCTGGTTGGCTTTACTACTACTAAGTCTATCCTCTCTTTCACAGTATATATTTTGTGTATATTATTAACCTTTGAGCATATTTGTTGTAGGTATTTTTCTTATTTTCTTGACATTTTAATTTTAGTTTTCTCGTGGCGTGAAAACTAATCCTTATATGAGGTCAGACAATTTCATGAACTCATCCTCGGAAAAGTGCTACATACCTCATTGCTGAATATTACTACAGTCACCTCTAAGTACTCCCCTTGAGAAGCTGTGCACTGATGCCAGCGCCTAGTCCACTCTTCAGAGCAGTTTTGGAATGGCCATCAGAACTGTCATCATGCCCCAAAATCTGACAATTAAGTTCACGAACTTTCCACCGTGTGCTTAACATTGACAGCAGCACTGTACAAACAACTCGGTAAGGTGTCATAACCTTTATGCGCTTAAGTTGACAGCACTGTACAAACACCTTACCGAGTTGTTTGTACAGTGCTGCTGTCAATGTAAGCGCACGGTGGAAAGTTCGTGAACTTAATTGTCAGATTTTGGGGCACGATGACAGTTCTGATGGCCATTTCAGAAAAAAGGCTCCAAAACTGCTTGGAAGGGTGGACTAGGTGCCTGTGTCGGTGCACAGCTTCCCCAGAGGAGTACTTCGAAGGTGACTGTAGTGATATTCAGCAATGAGGTATGTAGCATTTTTTTGAGGATGAGCTCATGAAATGAATTGTCCGACCTTGTATATAGACAAATTTGTGCGTCTTTTGTAATATCTTCTATAGTGTATTTTAGTTATTTTTTTCTAGAAATTTGTTCAATATTTTGGTATAAATTGTGTGTCTTTTCTTCCATCGGTTATCTAAGTCAATATTGATCTATTAGATAATACTTTGTGGTTTGGACAATTATTTTATCACCGGTTAAAGATCTATATAATGCTTTTAGATTATTTTGAGTCATTGAGTGTCTTTCTCCTCTCCTCTTATCTCCTTTATTAATTTGCCCTTTAGGCAAAAGATTCTAAAAAGTACTGAGGAGCAGGAGTTGGAGAAGAGCATGAAAATGCAGCAGGAGGTGGTAGAGATGCGGAAAAAGAATGAAGAATTCAAGAAACTTGCTCTTGCAGGAGCAGGTCAGCTTGGCTGTGGTTGAATCTGATTAGTGAGGGGTGCTCTCATAATCTTGGTAGGGTTTTTTGAAGTCCCTAAAGCTAAAAAGGCTTTCTTGGTCAGTAGTTGGCATAAAAAGATGTGCTGATTTAGAAGGCTGGACATGGGTACCATTTATATCCCAAAGATCATTCCTTAGAACATTTTATATACATTGGCTCTTTCTTAGAGCAAGCTGTTCCTCTCTAACTATAGAAGTAACATCCATCTTTTGAGGCCTTTTTCCATGAGGCCTTCCCTCATTTCTTCAAGTAGAATTAATTCCTCCTTTTCCCTCCTAATTCTTTTTCTTTGTTTTAGAGAAAGAAGGGACTAGAATTAAGACAGAAGATAAAACCCAGTTTTTTGTTGTTTTCCCATTTTATCCAAGGCAAAGGAAAAGAAAACTAAGTGAATACAATTGTAGTTATGGAGAAAAAGTCTGACTGAAGGAGCTGAAGGGATCAGAGTTCTGCATTGCTTGAGTACAGAGTTATTCTTGGTGGAGTCACAGCTGTAAAGCCCTGCTTACTGGGTTGAAAAAAGCACTCAGGGAGTTTGTAGGGTTTCCTTCTTACAGATGGTTAGTTAGGTGTGTTTTTTAAAAAGTCAGTTCAGAGCTTTGCCTATTAAAAGTTGTTATTCTGTGTCTCCAGAGCTATGAGCACACCTGATGGGATTTTTCTCTCCCATGTTACCTCTTTATAGTTTTGTCTGTCTGAAGGGCTTTAAACCTAACAGTACTCAATGAATAAGGCACACACATTGGTGTCCAACAAAGTTAGATCCATGGCAATAGAAGTACTGGAAAGACTGGATAAGAGGAGATTTACTCATGTTCTATATTAATATTACCTATATGTTTTACTCTGCTCCTCATTCAGGACAACCTGTGAAGAAATCAGTGAGCCAGGTTACCAAATCAGTTGACTTCCATTTCCGCACAGATGAGCGAATCAGACAACATCCTAAGAACCAAGATGAGTATAAGGAAGTGAACTTTACATCTGAACTGCGAAAGCATCCTCCATCTCCTGTAAGTTGATGGACTAAATGAATATTCCTGTTAGTAATTCAGTGAGGATTTCGGTTGTAGCATTTATGGTCACTACTTATATAATTAAGTTAAAATAGAGCTAAATCCTCACTTTGCTCCTTTTGTTGTATGCTAAATCACTCTCTAGGAACCATCTTACCAAGTTGCTATGGAGACTGAATTAAGACTATACATAAGACACATGGAATTATGTGTGGAAGATTGTAAGCGCAGGCTGTTACAACTTGTGCTGTTACAAAATTCTTATTTATTATTTTTTTATTGTTAAATTTATTGGGATGACATTGATTAGCAAAAATTACATAGGTTCCAGGTATACAATTCTACAGTGCATCGTCTGTGTGTTGCATTATGCGTTCGCCACTCAGAGTCAGTTCTTTCCATCACTGTATATTTGACTCCTAAGTTCTTGAAAAAAGTCTTGTGTCTGCAAAGCTGTGTACAATATATAACAGGATTTAATGGGAAAAATGGGGTTGGGGCAGACCACTCAGTTTTTTCCATTTTGGTATGTGGGTAGCTCCCTGACTGGGAATCGAACCTAGGCCGCAGCGCTGACAGCGCCAGCGTCGAAGCCTTAAGCCACTACACCATCAGGGAACTCCCCAGTTTTGTTACTAGAGCACTAACAAAAACAATTAACAATTCTAAATAAAAATTCTAGTACTAATAATCTCTACTTGCAATTTTAGTCACCGTCATTTGTTGAAGTCACTCCTTTCAATTTTAAACCTTGGGGTGTGCATCTTTCTTTGAGAGGCAGAGTTCTATAAGAGTTTTGTTTCTAAGCACAGGCCAATTTTATCAAAATCAGTGATCCGAGGAGTAGGCTGCTGCTTCTATCAGTTTTTGGGAGAATGTATTAGAATATGATTCAGGCAGCTGCCTGACCTGATAAAGACTCAGAAGCCCAATCAGTTATTTTTAAGAGCAACCACATAATTTATCATACAAACTGAGACACTTCTGAGTGAAATGAGATGACATTACTAATTATGTGGGGACAAGAGGAGTAAACCAGGTCTTCTGAGCAAATGGGGACTTAGGGCCATCCTACTTGTAAGTCATGTTCAGGTGCTTGAACCTCCAATGAAAGCATAGATTGGATATCTTCTCTTTTTATCATATACATTTTGCCTAAGTGACTTATCCATACCTTTGCCTTTACCTGCTCATTTCACAAATATCCATCCAGGGTGTACTTCTGGGCACTAACCCTCAAGATTGACATGGGAGTGGACCACCACATCTTCTCATTATTGTGCCTGAGTCTGGGCCTCTGGGTCCAAAAGAGATGATAGTTCTTTCCAGAGAAGATAAGTTTAACATTCTGGAAGTGTCTGAATGAAAAGTATCCTGTTTACCCTTAAACCATTCAGTCATTCAGTCTTGTTAATCCACAAGCAGCACTCCAAGACCAGATTCCAGAGGTGGCCACGGCTTGCTTTCCTTGGGAGCAGTTCCTTAGCCTCAGTTTCCTTTGCTCACAGGAAAAGTGATTACTGGTCAGCCTCGAAGTCAGGCAAGCAGCTCACCTGCATTCTCGTACGTCTCTAGGGGGACCACAGCCAGCACATGGTGAGGCCCCGGTTGGGGGCCCTGGAGGCCACAGAAGTGGCAGCACTAGCAGGGGTGGGGATGCGAAGACCAGGAAGCAGGTGAGGTGGAGGCTGTGGGCATGCAGCACATGGCCGGGCTGCCAACATGAGGGGTACACTTAACGCTACTCTGCTCCCCAGTCATTGGGTGTGGGGTGCCTTTCAGTTTGTTTTTGTTCCTTCTAATTCTAAGAAAACTTCCTCTTAATTGCTTCCAAACATTAACACAATGGTGAAAAAAAATCACCTTATGTACTATGGCGGAACAATTTGCTGAATGCTAGATTCTGTCTTCCTTTTTATTAAAAGACAGGAATAGACTGGTTATAACCTGTGCTGAAGCACTGACAGATTTAAGAAGAATAATCTTGGTTTTACCTGGTCCATTTTTCTTTTGATCCTCTGTGCTGAATATGTGACCTGTGGTAGATCTGAACTTTCATAACATTTCATTTGCAAACAACTTATTTCTTGACAGGCCCAAGTGACTAAGGGGTGCACCATTGTAAAGCCATTTAACCTGTCCCAAGGAAAGAAAAGAACATTTGATGAAACAGCTTGTCCGTATGTGCCCATTGCACAGCAGGTCGAAGCCTTCTATAAGCAAACCCCCAACAGATATCACTTGAGGAGCAAGAAGGATGATATTAGTAAGTTTAGAATTTGCTTTGCTTATGTCTTAAGCATAAATTTGTCTTTAGTCGAAATCCTAGCTTTTGAATTAAAGTATGGCATGTGCCTGTATGTCGACAACTAATGTTTTGTTGAACATTTCTCAAACCACCCAGCTGTTTGTCCACTTATACCCATCAACCACCTTGCTTCTCCTGATTAATAAATGTCCAAGGAGAATCAGGGTTACCTGAAGTGTCATTACACTTTGAGAATATCTTCACCATGTGTCCAAGTGTCACAGTGCATTTATTTAACCTATGGAAATTGAAGGTATTCCACTCATTCAAGGTTGTGTGCTTTTTATTGATTCAACACGTTTTTTTTTTAACCAGTACAAACCAGACACTGTTGGGTGTAAGGAGTGTAGCACCAAATGGACTTGGTGCTACTCAACATCAAGTTTCTAATTCAGTAAGAGACATAAACAAATACATTACCACAAATTATAGTAGGTGCTATGACTGGAGGGAGATGTCAAAGTCAAAGGAAGTGGGAGGGAAGTGGAGCATGTTTGCATGCTGAGAAGTCCCTGGAAGAGAAAGAAGTTGAAGATACAGGAGAGAAAGGAGATAACCAGTGGTTAGTCCCCTGCATAGGTAGGTAGGGGCTTGATGCTTAGCACAGGTGGAGTGACTGACTGTTCTTTGACAGGAGGGGGGAAGAGTGAGTGGAATGGGTGCAAATGCAGGTGGGTGTGTAGATTTGGTAATGAACAGATGAGAGGATTCTGATCTAATTGATGAAATAATTACTACCAGAAGGAGGGGAAAGAAGTTTGAGAAATGGAGGTGGTATAAAATAATTGTCCACAATATAGGACTAGTATCCTGGATAAAGCAGAAACTGGTCCTCGCATAGGCATTGTTTAGTGCTTTGTTAGGTAGCCAGACAAGTTCTTTTAAGTACGGCATCTTTCAATACTGTTATGTTGTTCTAGTAGCCATTTGTCAAATTTTATATTATGAAAATAATGTCTTTTATCCTAATGGAAATTTAAATATTAAATGTGATTTTTTCAAATAATAAATGACTCTTAGAGTCTGATATATCCTGCTCTTAGAATCTCAGTCCTGGCAAATAGGAATGAAAATTATCTTCTGTAATTTTTATTTAAAACTTTTTGTAGTTGTAGCTAAGTAATGATTATATGTATACTTGAAGCCTGTCTTATTTCTAAAATAAGTAGACTTGGTTTCTATCTTTTTTTTTTTTTTAAGGTTTTCTTTTTTTTTTTCTTTTTTCTTGTTTTTAATTTTTTGTATGTGGGTAGTTCCCTGGCTGGTAATCGAACCCAGGCCGAAGCATTGACAGCACCAATGCTGAAGCCTTAAGCCACTACACCACCAGGGAACTCCTGGTTTCAATCTTCTTATGTGATAAGATCTAAATTAGAGGACTCATTCTATGTAATTATGAAAATTGACAAGGTGGCCCCTGGCCAGGTAAATGAGTATTTTTTATGAGTAGTAATGATGGTGTTAATATGATGCTTTGATATAGTTTTGGTTTGTTTTTTTTTTCTCCATTTGACTTTTTGTGAGAAGTGGTCTTGATACTTTGGTAATAGATGCTTTTAGGAGTTGATAAAGTTAGGAATTATTACTTGATCTTTAGAAAGATCTTGTTTTAAAGCTGGAATAAGCAAAACTCTTATATTAATATGTTGTTATAATAACAAGCAAAATAGTTGGCATCGTTAATAGAAAGGCAGTATAGGCCTGTGCAGTCAGTGATAAACAGTTTATTAGACGAGTGGTTTTTAAGTTCAAAAGATGATAGTAAAGTTTTTACCCAAAGTCTACTTTTGTCATTTCTTCAATAAAGAGTGATAGGGAAGAAGGGACTGAATGTCAAATTGACTGACGTAAGCTGAGTGTGGAGGGCCAGTCACTCTGTGCTTGGGCATCTCTGGGCTGCCAAACTGAGTCAGCACCCAGAGGTAAATGTGGTCTTGGGAGCCAGGTGAATAACTGTGATCTCCGTTTACAGCTCTGTTACCCTCGAAATCTGCTGTGCCCAAGATTTCCAGAGACCCACAGACTCCTGTTCTGCAAACCAAACAGCGTGCAAGACCTGTGACCTGCAAAAGCACAGCAGATCAGGAGGCTGAGGAGCTCGAGAAACTGCAACAGTAAGTCCCCCTGGCAGTATTTAAGGAAGAGTTTTAAGAACCTGCCCCCTTGCTTTTCCATTCTATAAGAGGACAGCAAAAAAAAAAGGGAGTTCCCTGGTAGTGTGGTGGCTTAAGGTTTTGGTGCTGGCACTGTCAACGCTGTGGCCTGGGTTCGATACCCAGCTAGGGAACTACCCACATACCAAAAAAAAAAAAAAAAAAAAAAAAAAGGACAGCTGCTATTTTTCTTGTCATGGGAATTTATGGCATTAGCATTCCTGGCCCTGCAGGCTGTGCCCCTGTCTCTATGATTAAAGGATTGAAAGTGGGACTATGGAGATGTCCTGGTGTGTAAACTGGTCATAACCTAATACAGAGGTTGGGTGGGAGAACTCAAGATTCCATTTAAGTAGTGTCCTCTGAGGTTAGTTTAGATAGATCCTACCCTTTCTTGGCCATCCAAGGGATTGTTCAGTGGAGGAACCTGGAACTTAATGTGGGTATCATTGGAGTTTGCCTCCTATATCCTTCCTCTATTCCTTTTTTGTACTTCCTTTGAGAAGGGGGAGCCTCCTCTGAGAAGAGAAACCCCAGTATAAAGTGATGGGCATGTTTGGACTCTGTCATTTATTCTTTGCTTGAGAGATAGAGAAAATGGCAATGGAGGGAGTTGAAATTTTGCTGTGCATGGTGATCTTAATAATGGTTATTTTTCTGATTTTGGCCTACTTTGTTGTTTGTGTAGTTTTCATTTTATTAAAAAAATTTTTTGTGGTTGTCATTAAATTCTCCTTACAGACACAGATTCAAAGCACGGGAACTTGATCCCAGAATTCTTGAAGGTGGGCCCATCTTGCCCAAGAAACCGCCTGTGAAGCCACCCACTCAGCCTGTCGGCTTTGATTTGGAAATTGAAAAAAGAATCCAGGAGCGTGAGTCAAGGAAGAAGTCAGAGGAAGAGCACTTTGAATTTCATTCCAGACCTTGCCCGACCAAGATCTTGGAAGATGTTGTGGTGAGAATGGTTGAGGCTCTGCATGCTGGCATAAGTGTCCTGCTCCTGACCAAGCATCCACCCATTTACACATGTTTGAGTAGGGCATCATATTAGGAGCTGTAGGTGATAAAGAGATATATCAGAGGTGGATTTTGTTCTCAGGAAACTTCAAGTCCAGTAAGGAAGACAACATGTGTATAAATAATATAAAATGAGACAGAGTATTCTAAGAGTGATAACAGTTAAAAGTACTATAGGAATTTAAAGGAGATAATTATTTCTTCCAGATAGAAAGCTCAAGAATGCTTTGTGAAGGAGGAAGCATTTGACCTGAGCCTTAACAATATGTGGTAGTAGTTGTCCTCATATTGTTGTCACTGTCGTAATAGCTGACACTTTCATTATGTGCCAAACAATGCTCTAAGCCCTTTCCCTGTATTAAGCCATCTGTTTTGACCACAACCCCTTCAAGTGGTTTACTCTTAATTATCACCAGATGAGGCATTTGAGGCACAGAGGTTAAGCAGCATTCCTAGGACACTCAGTTAGTATGGTGGAGCAAGGGTAAGAATTTAGGCATTCTGGCTCCAAAGTCCATGATATTAACACTTATTTATATTGCCTCTTCCTTATGTGATAGAATTTGGACTGGTAAAAATGCAAATGAAATGGATTGATGGGGCATTCCAGGCAGTGGGAGTGTCATAAAAAAAGCCTGAAGGTGGAAAACATGGGGCAGCTACTTGGAACTGTGAGTAGGTCAGTTAAGCTGGAAACGAAGTATATCAGGAGGAGCAATCGGAAACTAGATTAGAGAAGTTACTGTAGTTTGATGGTGAGGAGATGATGTCACAGTCCAAGAATAAGTAATCGAGTTCTGCACCTGTGTAAGTGCAAAGATGGTTTTAAGATCTATTTCCGTGTAGATAGGGAAACACCCTCTTCCCTCAGTTTGGACTGAGAACTCTATGTTTTTCCTGTCCTCTTTCTTTTTGCTTGCCCTTTAGAGTCGCCATGGTTTCACGTGAAACTGCACCAATATGTTACCTTGGGTTGGGTATTTACTATTGTTTATTCTCTTTTCTTAGCACTAAGCCAGAAGCAATCTGAAGTTACATTTTCCAGGCTTTAAAACATGATAGCTTAGAAATGGTTCTTTCCTTCTTTCCACCCCATATCTTCTTTCAATTGAGAGCTTTCGTTGACAGGAGAGCGCTTTTCTAGTCACAATGTTTGTTTATTTGTTTTCTTTTTATTAGTTTCAGGTGTACTTAATAAGTCCTAGTGCCCATGTGGTATTGTATATATTTTTTACAATATTATTGACTATACTGTATATCACATTCTTGTGACTATTTTGTGACGACCAATGTGTACTTCCTAATCCCTTCACCTTTGTCACTCATCTCCCCAACCACTCTCATCTAGCAACCATCAGTTCTATGAGTCTATATCTGTTTTTGTTCATTTACTCTGTTCTTTAGAGTCCACATGTAAGTGAGAGCATATTGTATTTGTCTTTCTCAGTCTGACTTATTTCACTTAGCATAAAACCCTCTAGGTCCATCCATGTTGTTTCAAATGGTAAGGTTTCTTTTTTTTTATTTTATTAATACTTCGTTGTATACGAGGTACCAAAAAAATGCATACACATTTAAAGCCATGTTATCTAGTATTACATAAATACTGATGGTAACCACATTGAGCACCTCTTGTAATTGTAGAAGTCAAAAGTGACTTGTATTCATCTTTTGTTTTCAGTATATATTGAGCATTACAATTTTAATACATTTTTTGACACTCTTGTATGTGTCTTTATCCAATCATCTGTTGATATGTATTTAGATTGTTTCCATATCTTAGCTGTTGTGAATAGTGCTGCACTAAACACAGAGGTGCATGTATCATTTTGAATTAGTGTTTTGGATTTATTTGGATAAATACCCAGGAGTGGAGTTACTGGGTCATAAGGTAGTTTTATTTTTAATTCTTAGAGGAATCTCCATACTGTTTTCCATAGTGGCTGCATCAGTTTGCAATTCACCAACAATGCACAGAGTTCCCTTACCAACACCGTTATTTGTTGATTTATTAATGATGGCCATTCTGATAGGTGTGAGGTAATAGCTCATTGTGGGGTTTTTTTTTTTGCATTTGTCTGATGATTAGTGACATTGAGCATCTTTTCATATGTTTTTTGGCCATATGTATGTCTTCTTTGGAGAAATGGGTATTCAGGTTCCTCTACCCATTTTTTAATTGGATCTTTTGTTTTCTTTGTGGTGAGTTGTGTGAGTTTTTAATCAGTTTTGGATATTAACCCCTTATCAAATGTGTCATTGGCAAGTATCTTCCCCATTCTGTAGGATATCTTCATTTTATTGATGGTGTTACACCAACTTTTTTTTTTTTTTTTTGGTGGTGGTGGTGGTGGTGGTGGTGGTTCCCTGGCTGGGAATCAAACCCAGGCTGCGGTGTTGAGAGACAACTTTTAAGAAAAATCTTCCCACCCAAGTGATGAGTCTTTAAAAGCTGTGCTGTCTTTGTCATTACACTCTAAGGAAACAGTGTTCTGAATACAAGGAAAATGTAGGTTACATGCAGACTTCAGAATCCTAGAGTTGGAAGGGCTCAGTGTTTTCGTTTTACACACTAGAAAACCAAGGCCCAGAGGAGAGAAATTATTTTCCTCGAGGTTTTTGTAACATTCACTTGGCACCTTGTTTTTAATAACATCCATCATCTCCACGCTCCTGGCTTTTTACCCCTGCTACAAGTTTTTGTATTTTTAATTTAATTTACATACCACATTTTTGAATTTTGCTATATCCTTGTATCTCATATACCAATATTGACTTTATATATTCTTAAACTCAGTTTTAAAGTGATTTTAAAGGGAACATTAAATCACTGTGCAAATAGAAAACCAGTACTTTTTGACATGAGTAACAACAATAATAGCTGCTACTTATATAAAGCTTATTATGTTCCAAGTTTTATTCTAAAAGCTTTACTTTGTATAATAACTTCTTATAATAACCTTATGAGGTAAACGTAATAGGCAGTATTATTAATCTATTTTATGCTTAGGAAATATAGGGGTTAAATAACTTGCCCCAGATAACAAACTAGCCAGTGGCAGAGCTGGGATATAAATCTCCCAGGGTCCATGCTCTTGGATTAAAATAGTTCTTAGGAAAATATATAATTATTTAAAAAAAAAAAAAAGCCTGCATCCGATCTAACATCCCTGTCCATATCGCCAGTCATACCTGGTCTTCACTTTTAGAAACTGATTTAGAGGGGGTTCCCTGGTGGTGTAGTTGACTAGGCTGCAGTGCTCTCAATGCTGCATGCAGCCTGAGTTCAATTTCCAGCCAGGGAACCACCAAAAAAAAACAAACAAAACAAAACTGATTTAGGAAATTGGTTTGGCAGTTTGTTGTACTCTGGAAATACTTGGGTGGAGTGGTAAGTTGGGGAGGGTGACCAGAGTTCATTAGGAGTTAGTTGAGATCTTAGAGTAGTGTTGTACCAAGTTATGACTTGTTGAGAATTCTGGATAAACAAATTAGCAAAGCACTAGGTAAGTAAGTAAGATGCAACTGAATTGGTGTGCTGTGCTCTAGGTGCCAGATCCAACTGATTCTCAGAATCCTCTGGAGATCTTATTACGTAAACAGATTCCTGGGCCCCACCCCTGGAGTTTTGATTTGTTAGGTGCAGCATAGATTAGAGAGAGCCTGGTGAAGAAGTTAGTGTCTGACATAGAGTGAGCAGTCATGTTGTCAGTAGTAATAACTATCATTTTTATTGCATGCGTATGTTGTAATGCTTTATATAGATTATCTTATTTTTCATAACAATTCTTAAGAGGTAGGTTCTATTTTTATGCTTATTTTTCAGATGAGGAAAGAGACACTAGTGGTATCTGGTATGCAGAACCAGGATTTGAACCATCTCTCCTTAAGCTCTATCATTCTACCTCACAGTGCTGTTATCGTCGTTTATTTTGGCAAATGCAGTTTTTGAGTTTGACACTGGCTATTTACAGCTCTGCCAAATTTCCACTGATTTCACTTTAACTCTTGGTTTCTAGAGAAGCAAAGCATAGGAGACATTAGGTATTCTCTTCCACCCTCTTCATTTTTTAGAAAGGGTGGCTATGGAAGAGGCATGTGGCTTATCCATTTTTGAAAGCTGTGGGCAGAACTGTGATTAGGTCTCTTAACTTCTAGTCTTGGACTTTTACGGCAGTGCAGAAGGGCCTGCCTCCCAGAACCCAAATGTCGCTTATCTGTCTGCCACTGCTGTTCCCTACCTGTGTCCTTATAGTGTTTCTTGTGCTCTCCCTTGTTAGGTAGCAAGGAGACAACGGGGCTGATGAGAGATGGACTTGGGCAGCAGTGGGCCAGAAGGCAGAGATGAAAAAAAGGCTCTTGGGGCAGAGGTGGAGTGATGAAATCCTTGAGCTCCAGGGTGTGAAATGTGAACTTGGTGCCGACATCTAGTGTGGGAGCTGGGGCACCACAGAGGTGGATGTGGTGTCGGTGAGGCCAGTGAGTAATTTTAGCAGTGATATTTTAGGGATGACTTGGGAAGACCAGCAGGCTTTTTTTTTTTTTTTTTTTTTTTTTCATTTTTCCTGAGATAACATTGCTTCACAGTAATTTCTTAACTGCTCTGGTACAGGCCTGAGAACTTGCTCCAGGGCACTTGGGGGCACACCCTGCCCTAGGAAGAAGGGCTCACTCCTAATATCCCATCCCCCGTCCTGGGCTCCTGGTAGAGCAGATTGACATGTAAACAAGTAAGGACAGTAGTATTAATCAACCTATGTTCATTGAATCACTACTATTACTTGTAGGTGCTGTGGAGAATGCAAAGGAATAAATACAAATGGCAATCAATATCCCTGTCCTGAATGAGCTTATAACTAAAAAATCTTAAAATAGAAAAACAAGAAGCCATCTTTGTTTCTAGAAATCCAGTTTCCTTTTCTTTCTTTCTTTCTTTTTTTTTTTTTTTTTTTTATTGTGGGTAGTTCCCTGGCTGGGAATCGAACCCAGGCCACAGCGTTGACGGGACCGAAGCCTTAAGCCACCACAAGGGATCTCCAACCTTTTTATTTCTGATTGATCCCCTAGTTGACTTTGGCTGTAGTAGACATGGAATATGGGTGAATAGCTGCTGCAGGGGGTTCCCTGGTGGTTTAAGTGCCTAGGCTTCAGCACTCCCAACACCACAGCCTGGGTTCAATTCCCAGTCAGGGAACCCCCCCCCCCCCAAAATAAATAAATAAATAAATAAATAAAATAAAAAATAACTGCTTCAAAGTTGATTTTCATAAATCATCTTTCTCTCTCTCCCACCTAATTGATCACACTCATAAATAATCACTTTCATGGCTTACTTATTAGAGATTTCCATTGCTCTTCTTTTAAATTGTACATCTCTCTGCTGAGTTGATGCAGAGGGGGAAAACAGGAAAGAGGGATTATTTTAGAATGAAATGAGTTTTCAGATATTTCCAACATTTTGTTTTATGAAAAGAAAAACATAAGTATCTCATGTGCCCAAGGTTATACCAGTTGGAATCAGAGCTGGGTGAGAATTGACCTGTGACTCCCCTGTTCAGTGTTCTTCCCACTCCCTCCTGCCCTGGGTGTGTTCAGGCAGAAAGGAGGTGTCTGCCTGTATAGGATGTTGTAGAATGACAGATTTTGTTGTTCTTTATGTGAAGCATTATTTGAAAACTCATTTCATGGATTTGTCACTCAGATTACAAATTTTGCTGTATTGGATTTCACTATACTAGTGATCCTGGTTTTCTTTAGGAAGCATATGATATCTTGCACTGCAGAATGAGCACTCCTTTGCAGTGGCACCTTGGGAGGGAATAAATTCTTTCCAGTGATTGATACTGTCTAAAGCATTTTGGAAAAGCCACTTGTCTTGGATCCTGTGGCACAGTCTTTTGGATCTCTTCAGTAATATTGTAAATATTCATTTGCTTTTAAAAGCTGGTCTAAAGTCATTTGGAACTAAAATTTCGGAGTAGTCCAAGATAAATAGGTCAGGAAACAGTTTTGTTTAATTGAAAGTAAAGATTGAGCAGCTACCTTGCATGGCCCAAAAATTGGCTTCGAAAGCCACTCTAAGAAAGACATTCCAAACACATTCTGAGCAGTGGCAGCATTGCTGGGATTAAGGAGACGTTTCCCATGGTATAAATTAGAGCCCAAGAGTCTTAGAGTCCAGGGCATAAATTCTGTTCTTAACTGTATTCATTCAACTACAAACATTTACTAAATGTTTGGCCTTATACTTGTCAAGGTCTGTGTTAGGTGCTAGAGATTAATGGAATACCAGTCCCTACTCTAAAGAAACTTGCAGGCCAACAGGAGGAGATGAATATCTAAATAAACAACTGCAATAGGGTTTTGTATATTCTGTGATAGAAACTGTTTTCAGGACGGAGAGAGGTCAGTTCTGTGGGTTTGGGAGTGGACAGATCCATTGAACGGCTTTCTAAAGATGAGATACTTCAGTGGAGGCTTGAAAAGAAGGGTTAAGGCAGCCAGAGCACTTCCGAGAGACAGAGATCACAAGCAAAGCATTGAGGTGAGAACCCGTGTTATGTTTTGACAGCTGCCAGTAAATAGTTCATTGTGGTTGGAGGGTGATGAGTAAGGTTGGGCGAGAGATAAGGCTGGAGAGGCAGGCATGGTACCAGATTGTGAAGCACCTTTTTACTTCATGCCCAGACAATTGTTATACTGTTATAGGTAGGCAGTAGGAGCCGTTAAAGAATTTTAAGTCAGGAAGTAACATTATTATGTGCTTTAGAAAACTAATTCTGACTGTGTACAGGAGATGGATTGGAAGAATGAGATGAGGAGCTGAAAGACTGTTGGAAGGCTTGTGGAATGGTGGTGACCTGCGGTATAGCAGTAAACAGTTGGAGAGGAAGCAGAGTAGGAGTTGATGGGTGTAACATATATATATGCATGTGAGAGAGGATTTTTAAAAATTGATTTGGTCATACACTTCATTCAAAACAACAGCCCAAGAGATACCATTTTGTAGTTGGTATTAATTGCCAGATTCATGGTAGAGTATAAATTCTGTGAGAATCAGAAAATGCTCATGGAAGGAACATCTTTAAAATGTATTAGCTTTGAGTGAAGTGCACAGTTGGTACCTGTAATTCAGTGTGCAAGGGTTTGAATTATTGACAGTGTTTTGGAATCATGAAGGGAAAAAACTTTGGAGTAGTTGAATGTATTAGAATTATAGAATATAGAAAATTAAATACCTCTCTTAATCCACTCTCAGAGATGTGAGAGTTAACAGCTTAGTGTTCTTTTCAGATTTTATTTTCTAGCTTAGATTGATTATATGTACATTTTTAAAACACAAAAATAATATTTTCTGTTTTAGGAACTTGTTTCTCCTACCTTGATATTATGAACACTGTTCTATGTCACTAATAAATTTATTTTTTTCTTTTTGAATACTATGTAATATTCTATTGTGGGTATATGCCACAATTTAAGAAAGGATTTAACCAATTCTTTCTTGATAAGTAATTGGATTTTTGCAGTTTTCTATTCTTTTAAAAAATACTGTATTGAACTATACCAAAGTACTAAACTAAACAAGAGATCAAGGGAGGGGAGAAGAGGGAAGTGTGGGAAAGAAGGGGGAGGGAGCTAAATATAAGGTGATGGAAAGAGAAGTCACATTACATGGTGAACTTATACAACAAGTTGACAATGCACTGTAGAATTGTATGCCTGATACCTATGTAATCCTTGCTAACAGATGTCACCCCAATAAGTCTAACAATAAAAATAAATTTAAAAAAACGAAACAAAAAAACAAGAGATCATATACTGGAGGTATGATACTGGGTGAAAGAATATGACCACTTAAAAATTTAACAGCTAATTTCTCAGAGGTCATACCAATTTATGTCCCATACCCTTTTACCCAAGTGTCCACTTCTCTTCACACATGCCAAAACTGGTATTAATCAATCTTTTAAATATTACTCAGTCTTATAGGTGCAAAATACCTTATTTTAATTTACGAGTGCTGTCTGGAAAGTATCCAGCCACATAATATGAAAAATAGAGGCTGGATTTTTTTCTGGACAGCGCTCATATTAAAAATTATTGAAAAAATAAAATTAATTGAGATTGATCCTGTTTGTATATCTTTGTGAACCGCTTCTTGAGCTTTGCCCATTTATTTGACAAAAGGAAATTAAAGTAGTCCTTTCCCAATCCCTTTTCCCATTTGCTTTTTGAAGGTAATAGTTTTCAACATAAGCTCTTACTATAGAGCTGTATGTGGAATTTGGGCGGGGGGGCGCGGGAGGTAGCTCCCTGGCTGGGAATCGAAGCCAGGCTGCAGCGTTGACAGTGCCGAAGCCTTAGCCACTACACCACTAGGGAACTCCCCGGAATATTTTTAAGAGAATGGACAATATCTGCTGTAATTTTAGGTACACTTGGAAGTTTTTTTGTTTTTGAGGGATTGGGGTATAGAAAGGAAGAGAAACAAAATTTTGGCATTTATTTGTTTTCTGTTGTGGTGAGTGTTTTTCATAAGTACCAAAAAAATATTTTGATGAATTCTGTGTTTTACTGAATGTACAACTCAAACTATGCCCTTGTGTTTGTTGCTCTTCTGTCATGATAACCCACCTTTGGAATACTACTTCAGACCAGATATGCCTTTATCTTATTTGGATAAATAACAACATAGTGAAATACTGGCATTCTTTTGATTACTGGTATGTGAACTTTTCTTTAAGAAAGGGATTTAATCTTATCACACAGCCTAGTGGAGATTGTTCTGGGATGTCTAATTGAGTTGCTTCTCCTTCCAGGGTGTTCCTGAAAAGAAGGTACTTCCAATCACTGTACCCAAGTCACCAGCCTTTGCATTGAAGAACAGAGTTCGAATGCCCACCGATGATGAGGTGATTCCCTGGGGTGGAGGTTTCTCCTTCCTTCTGCATAATCAGTCTTTATTATTATCAATCAAGAATTATTCTTTCTTAAACTCAATGGACTTCAAAGGCAATCACTCCTGTCTGGAGTTGTCTTTAACAGAGAGTGTGAACATTTGATCATCTTTTTTGCTCCTTTAAGAGTGAAGTAATTGGTAAGCGTAATGTATCTTCTAGCTTGCATTGCTAACTGCTTGCAGTCCATTGGAGGCCTGTTCAATTTCCATGGCATGTTACTGAAAATCAGCTTATCATTGTAACATGGATCAAAAGTTGCCAGTCTCTGTACCCTAGTTTGCCTGCACTATTATCACTATTTAGTGAGGGACTTTTAAAATTCATACTCACCCTGCTCCATCTCCATGAACCCAGGGGTTGCAAAGGTGACTGTGTGGTGATGGCTCATGAAATTGGAATACATAAACTGTCATTGGTCAGGCTAGTTTCTTGTTACATCTTGCATTTTATCTATAAATATCCAGAGTTAGGGTAATTTTAGAGCAGATCTCAAGCATAAACCTTTTTATAGGTTCATTTGAAACTAAAATACATAGTAATCTTATGTTACCAGCTTAAACCCAAACAACTTACTTGGTCCTATTCTGGGTTTGGCAACCCATTAATTCCAAGTCACACGTTTTAGTGGAGTCTTAGATGGAGGGTGGGTCAAAGAAGAGGCCAAAGTGTGTGCTTGTTTAGTACCTTCTTCTGTTCTTTATTTTATTACACTGTTTGGTCTCATTTAGTTTTATAACCTTCCTGTAAAAGACTTTAGATCCCTTAAGAGTAATTGTGTTAGTCCTTTATCATATGCTTTCACATTGGTCTCATCCCTGTTAGTTGGTAGGTGACTTGGGTATTATCCCTCTTTGATAGACAAGGAAGCTAAGACACCTAAGAGTTTGAGTGACTTGCCTTAATTAATGACTTCTCTCACATAATGTCAGCTGACTCCACATTCTGAGGAGGTGAGAGTGAGGAGTCTTGTTTCTAAACTATAATTTTTCCTTAGGACGAGGAGCTGGTGGTGATAAGAGCTCAACCTGTGCCACATTTTGGGGTGCCTTTTAAGCCCCACATCCCAGAGGCAAAACCTGTGGAAATATGTCCTTTCTCTTTTGATTCTCGAGATAAAGAACGTCAGTTACAGAAGGAGAAGAAAATAAAAGAACTGCAGAAAGGGGAGGTAGGTGTTTCAATTTCTACAAGTAGCATAATATTGTTCTTTGATTCCTCAAAGGTAATCTTTATGTTGTACTTTTAACTGTAAAATCACTGACTTCCTTTGATCTCTTTAAGAACCTTATGAAGTATAAATAGGGCAAGTAATCTTCATAACCTTCTCTGGCACAGGAGGTTAAGTGACTAGCCCATGGTTATGCTGCCATTACTGGCAATATTGGGAGGGAAACCTAGCTTTTCTTTTAAGCCCATTACTATTTCTGCTTCACTATGTTGCTTCAAAAACTGGCCTTTCCTATTTTTCTGATTTATCCAAGTATTCTGGAGCAAGACTTAAGAAGGGCTTCATCTTAAGTCTTTCTTTTCTATCAGGTGCCCAAGTTCAAAGCTCTTCCTTTGCCTCACTTTGACACTGTTAACCTACCAGAGAAGAAGGTGAAGAATGCAACCCAGGTTGAACCTTTCTGCTTGGAAACTGACAAAAGAGGTGCTATGAAGGCACAGACTTGGAAGCACCAGGTGAGGGATGCGGAGAGCAGCTAAGATGTTAGTTGCTTGACTTTTGGTTTGTTAGAATGGGTAGACCCACTGCACTGAAATTCATCTGGAAACTCATTCACTGGATTGTTTCAGGGTCTCTTGCTCTAAATTGGGACAGCAAAATTTTTCTATAAAAGACCAAATAGTAAATACTTTAGGTTTTGTAGCCTACATATGATCTCTGTCACTGTGTGTGTGTGTATGTGTTTCAACCCTTTAAAATTGTAAAAACCATTCTTAGCTCCAGGGCTGTGCTAAAGGAGGTTGTAAGCTGGAGTTGGCCTATAGGCTGAAGTTCACTGATCCCTGCTCTAAATGCTCATCTGGGGAATGTAAGAACTGGCTTTTTTTGTGTCAGGAGTTTCTTTAAGATCACACCTATTTCATCTATTAGACCTGTTCATTAAATATTCAGTCCTTTCTATGGACGTTTTGATAAGAAACAGTGTGGTGAGAATAGATTCTCAGTAGGGTATGCTGTTTTCTCAACATAGTGTGCTATTTGTTATTTATAGATGACAAGTGATTAAAAACAAATTGGTTGTTGGCTGATTTAATTGCGTTCTAATTTTGCCTTATCTAGAAAAAATTTTTCTTGAATCCCTAAGTTTATAGGTATTTTTATATTGTCACTTATCCTGGACTGTGTCCAAAAGGAGCTGTGGCCTAATTTTTGTAGGAAGTCACCCCTTTTAAAGCCCAAGAGATATGATTGCTGACATGACTGAGCATAGGGCCCTTGCTGGCATTCTCTAGGAGAACTTAGAAATGTTACTTTGAAAGTATTAATGAATTACTTTCAAGGACCATGACACAGAATGTCTGTGTGGTATATTTTCCATTATTAAACTTTTTTAAGTTTCCCAGACATATACACATGTAAGAGAGAATAGTATCATGAATTTCCATGAGTCTATCTCCTGTTTCTGTAATGATCAAAACATGGAAAATCTTATTTCTTATATACTTCTACCTACTTATCTCTACACTGGATCCTTCTACACAAGATTACTTTGAAGCAAATCCTAGGTGTCATCCATCTCATTTCATCCAAAAATACTTCAGTGTGTATCTTTAAAATAAAAAGGATATAAAAAAATATAATACTATAATCATACTAAAAATATTAAAGTAATCCCTTAATAGTGATAAATAGCATTCATATAACCCCACATCTCTTACAATTCTTTTAAACAGTTGAATTGTTCAAATCAGGATTCTAATAAGATCCACATATTGCATTTGTTTGATAAATCTCTAAATCCCTTTTAATCTGTAGACTCTTCTACTTGCATTTAATTTGTTGAATAAACTGGATTGTTTGTCCTCTAGGTTTTCCACAGTCTAGGTTTAAGTCATTGTATTTCCATGGTGTTAATATGTTTCTTGAGAATCTCCTATATTTCCTATAGATAAGAAGTTAGATCTAGAGGCTTGATTAAATTCTGGTTATTTCTTTTGGGGATCGAGAGGGAGAGTATTTTATAGGTAATCACATCTGGGAGCATATAATGTCTACTTTGGGGAGGAGGGTTAAGATAGGCTTTAAAAGTACAGCTGGGGAGTTCCCTGGTAGTATAGTGGCTTAAGGCTTCGGCGCTGGTGCTGTCAGCGCTGTGGCCTAGGTTTGATTCCCAGCCAGGGAGCTACCCACATACCAGAAAGCAAAAAAAAAAAAAGTACAGCTGACCCTTGAACAATATGGTTTGAACTCTGCAGGTCCACTTATGCACCAATTTTTTTCAGTAAATACTGTAAATGTGTTTTTGTTCCTTAAAATTTTCTTAATATTTTCTTTTCTCTAATTTACTATACTGTAAGACTATAGTATGTAATGTATATGAGTATAACATACAAAATATGTGTTGATTGTTTATGTTATTGGTAAGGCTTTGGGTCAACAGTAGTCTATTAGTAGGTAAGTTTTGGAGAGAGTCAAAAGTTATATGAGGATTTTCAACTGTGCAGAGGGTTGGCGCCCCTAACCCCTGCATTTTTCAATGGTCAGTTGTATCTCAAAGGTACTTTTCTGGTTTTCATTGGGTTTAGATGTTGTCAATCTGACTACCTATTGTAAAGGGGGTTGTAACTAGGTTTAGATTAAATCATTTGCTGTTTTATTGATGAAGTATTTAGAAACATTAGAACTTGAGCCATGGAGATGGTAGTTATGTAAAGTGGTCTGATGGACTTCTTTTCTAATAGCTGGAGGAAGAACTGAAGCAGCAGAAAGAAGCAACTTGCTTCAAGGCTCGTCCAAACACCGTCATCTCCCAGGAGCCCTTTGTTCCCAAGAAAGAGAAGAAATCTGTTCCTGGTATTATTATATGTACTATTAGGGGGTTGGGGGAGAATTGTGAGATTTCCTGGGGGAATGTCTGGGACGTAATTGTGTCAGTGTAATACAGAAGCATTTGCCTTTAGAGCAGGTATGTCCAACCTGTGGCCCAGGACAGCTTTGAATGTGGCCCAAAACAAATTCTTAAAACATGAGATTTTTTTGTGACCTTTTTTTTTTTTTTTTTAGCTCATCAGCTATTGTTAGTGTTAGTGTATTTTATGTGTGGCCCAAGACAGTTCTTCTTTTACTGTGGCCAGAGAAGCCAAAACGTTGGACACTGCTGCTTTAGAGGATCTAGGTTTTCTCCCCCTAGTCCCAGTCGTTTGCTTTTCTTGAACCCAACACCTCTGTTGAGTTGCAGAATGTGTTGGGGCCAGATTCATAGAGTCAGCCTGGGCAGAAGCAGCTGGTATTTCAGTAACAGTTAGAAGCTTTGCCCACTCAAGGAGTAGCAAGTAAGTGAGGGAGGGTCAGGACCTCTTTCTGGAGTTCACCTTGAAACAAGCCTTAGATATAAAATGTTTGATTCCTTAAGCACTGGGCAGGATGTCAGAAATTGGGGTTCTTCTCATGCATCTATGTCAAAATCACTGTGTGGTTTGGAGCAAGCTGCTTCACCTGTGGGGTCTTGCTTTCCTCCTAATGAGATGATTTCCAGGGGCACTTCCCACCCTGAAAACTTGAAGACTTTTTGTACATGGTTTACTCCCCCTTCTTTCACTAAGTCTTCCTGAGAGCTTAGCCCTTCTGTTGCCATGTGTGTCTGTGCCTCTTGCGGATCAGTGGGAGCCAGATTTGTGCAGGTCCTGCTTGTGCACCAATATTCTCTCTGTTTCTGTACTCAGAGGGCCTCTCTGGTTCTCTAGTTCAGGAACCTTTTCAGCTGGCCACTGAGAAGAGAGCCAGGGAGCGGCAAGAGCTGGAGAAGAAAATGGCTGAGGTGGAAGCCCAGAGAGCCCGGCAGTTGGAGGAGGCCAGGCAGCAGGAGGAAGAGCAGCAGAGGAAGGAGCTGGCCAGGCTACGAAAAGAACTGGTAACTGAGCAGCAGGAGTGCTGACTAACGCATAGTTGTCTCTTGTTTTGTTGTCTCTGTACCTCGCCTTGTTCCAGAAAGGGCCGAAGGTGGCCTACAGCAAAGAGGAGTAAAAGTGGGAAATCACACAAACCAAGACTGGTGACAAACTTGAGATGCAAACAAGGCTAAAGATGTGATCCGTGTATCTGCTAAGATTGAGCATAATTTTGGCCCTTTTTAGGAACCACCCTGTCAGTTACAAAACTCACAGTGTTCAGGAGGTACAAACAGGCTAGTTTAAAATAAATAAATAAATAAATAAATATTATCCTTAGTATCGAATTCAGATAGTTTTCTTCCAGGGGTCTTCATAAGGAGGAAATCATGTGGCGTAATTGTACACAGTGATGCCTTATTTAACTTATTAATACTTCTATTATTTCCTTAAGGCTTAAGAAAACCAGTGTATTTTACAGTTAGACAAGAATACATACTTAGGGAAGGACTTGAGAATTGGGCAGTAACTGTGTTTTCATTTTCCTCTTAATACTTGATTCACATTCTCTGGAGTTTTAGTGCATATGCATCCACGTGATCCTCCATACGAACGCTAGCATAGTGATTTAGATACTAGTTATCCAAAAAAGAAAGTCTAATTCACATTATGGACCCTTGCACTGGGAGGGTAGCAAACTGCATTAACTGCAGTAATGAGGAAGAAGACAGTTCTAGATGGAACTTCTAATATTAACAAAAGGATGGACATAGAAATATATAGGTTGTTGAGGTTTTGTCTAAAAGTGCTAAACCAGCAGCCGATGTAGCAATTGGCAGAGGTGCCTGTGCTGCAGGAGGGCTCTGAGGACTGACTTAAAGGGACTGGCTTCTTAGCAGAATTCAAGCTACCGTTTTCTGATTGGGTGGGAAAACAACACAATTTCCATTCCACATACACTCATAAAACCAGCCCTTTTCCACCCTCAGGTTTTAAATTTTTCTTCAGCACTTAGTTACCTGCCTCTTATGTTTGTCCCCATCATAGAACTGTTGCTTTCAGCGATTCTCAATGTAGGCTGATGGCAACAGTTCAGTCAATGCTAGTTAGCTCTCTACTAATCTGGCTTCATTCAGGATTGATTGTAGGGCACCCAGAAGGATAGATGGTACCACGCCTTCTCCCTGCAACCCTTCCGAGTTGTTCTCTTGTTTCTTTTTGTCCATGCTTTTGGTGAATAT
Organism: Lyroderma lyra; assembly: GCA_004026885.1. Classification (NCBI taxonomy): domain Eukaryota; kingdom Metazoa; phylum Chordata; class Mammalia; order Chiroptera; family Megadermatidae; genus Lyroderma; species Lyroderma lyra. Next base: position 55,703 of record PVJL010007219.1, read on the forward strand.
TAAGACTCAGTAAGCTTAAGGTCGTACTTGAGTGAATTCTTAACATGTATCTTTTCTGTGCTGCAATTGAGGCCAGCCCCATAACACCATAGTAATAAACAGTCAAACTGGAGATAGGTTTGACATTCTTTTCTGTAAGCTGGGGAACACAGCAAGACCTGAATAGAAACCTCCTTGGGCTACAAAGCTCATGTGCTTTTCCATTATACTGTGTTGCCTTTTTTCCACCTCTTCGAATTAGTGACTGGGATCTGTAAAACTATTCAAACATTTTCTCAAGGAAAGAAATACTACCTGTATATGCATATTCTTACATGCTTACCAGTGGTAACTTTATTTTCCTTACTTTGCAGGTGCACAGGGCAAACCCAATACGCAAGTACCAGGGTGTGGAGGTCAAGTCAAGTGACCATCCTCTGACTGTGCCTGTGTCTCCCAAGTTCTCCACTCGATTCCACTGCTGAACTCAGCTGTGTGCTGCAGATACCACCTGGCAACAGGAGCTGCTCTTTCCATCAGACCAGGAGTCTTTTTTCTTTGTCACCAGGGCATGGAGAGAACCCATTTCTCCAGACTTTTCTCTACCCATGCCCAACAGAGATTACTTGACAAGTGTAGACTCTTAATTTGTTGAGAATTGTTTTCCTACTTTATTGAGGTGAATAATGAGACTCAACTCGTATATATCTCAATCAGACTATGTAGTTATTTCCTTTGAACCGTCAGTTCACCTTTAATAAGAGCCTTAACTCTGACTAGGATTTAGAATCTTTGTCTAAGCATAGTGTAATTTCTATTGCCCCTTCCCTCACCACCCCCCTCCCCTTTTTTTCTATTTTAATCAGAAAATAAAGATAGTTAAAGACTGAGATAGGATTTAAGTCATGGCTTCAATGAGGAAAAATGAGGGTATCAGATTCTTTCCTCTTCCCTGCATAAAGTGAATTTAGAGTTAAGGAGCCCTTTACTACAAGGGGGAGAGCCTCATTAACTGCACAATGGGAAGAAGCCGCGTGGAGTGGTTGGGACCTTGCAGTAGCCATCTGCAAGCTGCTGCTAACTAAGGCACATACATTTTACCCTTGTCTGTGCTGATGATAATGGAATGCTGTGCAGCACACGTTCTAAGTCCTGCAGTAACCTGGGCTGGAGTGAACATGTTTGTCTCATCTCCCTGATTTTGTAATGTGATGTCAGGCTACTTTGCCTTTTTTTTTTTTTTTTTTTTTTTTTTTTTTTTTTTTTTTTTTTTTTTTTTTTTTTTTTTTGGCATGTGGGTAGCTCCCTGGCTGGGAATCGAACCCAGGCCGCAGCGCTGACAGCACCAGCGCCGAAGCCTTAAGCCACTACACCATCAGGGAACTCCCTGATGTCAGGCTACTTTGGAGGTCACATCTTATAGGGGAAATGGGTGCTTTGAGTGGAAGGTCCAGGGACTTTTAAAGCACAGGCTTTCCCTAAAGGAAAGTTCTTTGTAACTTTTCTGTCTTATGTCAGAAAATCCTTCCACATTAGTTGACTCTCCCAGTAACCACTCTGGAAGGCGGTCTTGTGTGTTAGGCCTTTGCACAGACTTCCTCCTTCCCTAAATGTGCTTTTTTTTTTTTTTTTAATCTGGTAAACTCTACCTTAAAAGACTCAGCTAAAGTAAAATCTTTTTCATAAATCCTTCCTTGACCACTTGATCTCTTTAGCTAAGGGTGATCACTTCCTTTTTAGTGCCTCCCAAATGTTTCTTATGCAAATCTCTAGTATTACTGAGTTACTTGTACTTGTTCACAAACTACTAGGGATACAGATATTTAAAATTATCTTGGTCTTGAAAACAAAAATTCTTTGTCATCTCTGTATTTCTCATAGCTAGCACAGATTTCGCTAGATCCCTGTTAGATAGTACATATATTTTTTAGACTCGACATTATTTATGAACTCCATTCTGCACCAGTCATCTACTCCTGTGCCAGGAGATGTAAAAGTGCCCTTATATTCTGCCCAGACCAGTCCTAGGCACCAAATATTAAACCTGTTTTAGATTCCTTTTGTTTATTCCTTCAGTGAACATTATGTACCAACCATTGTAGATTCAGCAAGTTATGATTTGCAGATCCCTGGGCCTCCTGAAGGCCCACAAACTGCAAAATATGGTTTCTTTCCTTTATTCATTTCCTGGATATTATGGTATACAATTTTATAACTACTTACATAGTTCATTTAACAAATATTAATTTGGTGCTAATACTGTCTATCTTGACACTATTATAGTATCTAGGAACACAGCAGTGAACAAAAATAGCAGACCTTGTCTTCATGGATCTCACCTTTTAGGCAGGGAGACAGACAATAAACAAGTAACTGTCCTCTTCTGTCAGGTGATCAGTGTTTCCCCGACTGACTGACTATGGAGAATATGGGGTGGGGAGAGGGAGCATATGAGATTGGAAATGGGAAGGTGAAGTTCTTTTACTTGTCAAGGTGAGAGCTAACAGTGGCTTGGGCTAAGGTGGTAGCAGTGGAGGTGGTGAGGAATTGTTGGATTCTGAATGTATTTTGAAGTAACTGACAAGACTTGCTAACCAGGTTGAATGTGGAGAAGGAGAGAAAGAGGGAAGTTAGGGAACACACCCAGGTATCAGCCCCAGACAGATCCAGAGTTCTCCTTCCCTTGCACTCTGAGAAATCCAGTTCTACTCCAGTCCTCATATCTCATGGATTCTCAGGGGGCTTTGATTTTGTTTCTCGTTGCCTCTTGCATTGGTTTTTCCACCTCTGTTCTCTTGATCCCCTGTCTGTGTCTGTCCTATGTAGCTTTTCTCCCTATTTTATGTCAGTGGTTCCCTTCTTATATTTTGCTGTCATTCATTTATTTCCACCTAGTATGTTTTTTTCATTGTCCATGTTTTGGTTTTGGTTGTTTCAGGTAGGAGACTAAATCCAGCCCTCAAGCTGAGGGTTTTGGAAAGAGTATTATTGAGAATTACAGACCTATGAGATTCCTTCCATCCCATTTACTTTATTTTGGATTACCTCCTCCCGACACACCCACAGGGCGGTACTGTGTGACGATCCTTTTGAGGCAACAAAGAGGGATTACATTACTTCAGAGCAAATAGCTTAGAATTGAGATGCAGACATCCCTTGCCTCTTGCTTCCCAGAATTTCTGTTTCCTAGTGGCTGTTTCTCTTCAGCCCAGCCTGTGTAGTATTGAGTCCTCTCAGGAGCACCTCATGTGACCTTAATTTTTCTAGTACAAGCTCCCTTTCCCTCTCAAAATTCAAACTCTCCACTTTTGTTTTGCAGAAAAATTCAGGCCCTTTAGGCCATGTTGTAGAGGAAGCCTTTCTTTCAACACTCAGAGGTCACTGAAATTTTCCTAAGCAAAGAACATGTCCTGTGATAGGAACCGACTGATTTCTACCGAGAAATCTGGCTGTTACAGTTTGCTTGGCAATTTTGCAAATCTGGCTTGTGCGCATATGCAAGTTGCTGGAATTCCCACAGCTTCTATAAGGACTGTGTTTTCAGTGCTGTTTTGACTTGGTCATGGTTTCCCATTGCCAAGCGTCATGTGGTAATTAATAATGAGATTACTGTTCACTCTTAACTTTGGTTGATTGTTTAGTTCTTGTGTTGTTGGTTTGTTGCCATCTTGACTGCTATTTTATTTCTTACAGGTTTTTTTCCACAAAGTTGTCCCTGGGAAGGGGAGCTTGAGTGCTAGACAGGCTGCACTCGTAGTTGTTCCAGCATTTAGCAGAGAGCTGTACACAAGTAATTGTAGCACAAGATAGATGTGACTGAGTAACTTGAGACAGAGCAAGTGCTGAGGGAGCTTAGAGATTCTTGTTGGGAGTTGAGATTGCAGTTCTCAAAGATGTCTCTTTTTTTTTAAAGTAAAAATTATGAAAGTAGTGCTACCTTTTGGAAACAATACAGACTACATAAAATAAAACATGAACATCTCTTTTCTTCCCCTAATGCCATTTCCCAGGAATTACCCATAAATTAACAGTCAAGTATTCTTCCAGAATATTTTTTATGTACACACAGATTTATATAGCTTTTTTTTTTTTTAAACATCATTTCCATTTTATAGACACAACAACTGAAGTTCAGACAGGCTAATGACTTGTTTGAGTGACACCTTAGTTAGTGGCTGAGCTGGGATTTGAACCAAAACCTAGGAAGGCTGTGTATAGCCGCATACTGCAGCACCAGGGCAGAAATTCAAGTGTCCAGACACAAGACAAGTGGTTTCTCCCTAACCTACATGGAAAAACAATGAAGCCGGACAGTGTTGGGAACAGGCACAATGCTGGGGAGTATCATTTGGCACAGTTTTGTCGGAGAGGAATAGCCATGCCAATGGAAGTTACAAATGCACACGCTCTTTTGACCCACCAGTTCTACTACGTAGATGAAACACATTCTACTGATGTATTTGCACTTGTGAGAAATGGCACCTGTTTTGGTTTCTTAACTGCGGCTTTGTTCATGATGGCCATAATCATCAAACTTAAGTGTCACTCACTAGGTTAACTACATTAGAGTCCATTCATATCATGGAATATGGAGGGTACAAAAAACATCTGCATATCTGATATGGGAAAAGCTCTGAGGTATGTTATGTGCAAAAAGCAAGCGCCAGACAGTACAATTTTGTGTTTGTTTTTTAAAAAATATAGGTGTATGCCTATGCAGAGCATTTGTTTTATAATGATAAGATTATAGCATTCTGCATTTGCTCTTAACTTGAATTTGTTCTTTGAAAGGTTATACATTCATGTGGTTCAAAATTCAAAGCTACCAAGATAAAGCGTTCTGTCTCTTTGCCAATAGTGAGCTGAGCTCCTCCACAGTGATAGCTTCTGCATGTACATAGTCCTGCCTCCCTCTCCTTTTAGTTTTACACAAATAGTGTCATTCTCTGCACTCTGTACCTTGCTCGCTGTTTTCATAGGTTCTGCTTTGATTGATGTGGTTCAGGTGCTCCCTTGGCTGTGTCCTGGCTTCCTCCCTGACTGAAGTATGAAGCCTCTTAAGGGAATGCAGTAACATAGAGGCAGACCCATAATGGGGTCTAGTTCTTCTACACGATATCCTAGGCTAGTGACCTGAGTCCCCAAGGACTCAAGGGCAGATCAGCCACACCTGGTCTTTCAGTTGCTGGCTTAATAGAACCTTGGAGACTTACTGGCTTGGGTTTCTGGTTAAATCTGCGTATCACCTTAGATAAATCATGACATTGCTTTCTTTTCGGTTCCCTTCTGAACCTTGTCTGCTGGGGAAGTTCCTCATTGCTGAGGGTAGCAGTTAAAAAAGCTGTTCCTTAGCCACGTGGCTGGGCTCCTATTTCTGCCCAGGCAGGCCGGGTTACTGCTTGGTGGTGTGGGTCCAGGTAGGAATCGGTCAACATTCTGAACCCTGAGCTGCTATCTGCCTTGCAGCCTGCTGGGATGCTCAGTTTAGACAACATATAAAGTTTCCTGGATACGGGACAAACCCAGGCCTATGGGAGGAGCAGAGAGGTTGAAGTATGTGGAGCTTTGAGCAGTGACGAAGGCGTAACCAGGGAGCTGATATGTTTGCTCTGCTGCCAAGGATTCCGGGACAATTTGTTATTCAGCTGAAGCCAGTGTAGTTGCTGCAGAAAAGAAGCCTGGGGACGGAAACATACTTTTTCCTTGCTGCCTTTGTCGTCTTGCATACCCACTCTTTCTAGTGAAGGTTGCTGACATGGAAAAAGTGTGATGATATTTGCTATTCTTGCAAGAGAATAAGAGGCTGGACTCAGACCAAAGCATGGCTGTTATGTGCTAAAGGTATCAGCTTCCTGAAAGGGCCAGACAAATGCTGACATTTTACTCGCAGAAACCATAGTTGGAGGGCAGGGTTAAAAGGCTTAGGAAAACATTGGGTTTTACTTAGGAACTATTTGCACCAGACTAAACCTAACCTGAAGACATCAATTGCCCTCTCCCTTTTCCTTACACTTTTATTAGGAAATAAAATCCCGGCCTGTCTGATCTGCAGAGACCCATCTAGTTACGGGGCTGCTATCTCAGAGCCTCAGGCAGGTGTGTGAACGTGCTAGGAGCTGTAGCCAAGTGCCTCTGCCCAGCTTGTTTTGGCACCAGTGTTATTTTCGCAGGTCTTTCAAGAGCGAGGGTGGGAGAGGCAGTTTGCAGTTGGTCAAGACACTAAATCGTCAGTGGTTGTAAATTACAATATGAAAAGCAGTTTGGGCAGCACCGGTCAGGTTTGGTGGTAAGGAAGGATGAAACTCTAGCCTGACACCAACAGACTCACTCGTGGGCATTTATGCACACAATCGCTGTCACATAGAAAACCCACTAAGTGACTGGAAAGTGACTAAATTTGCTCTCTGCAAAACACTCACGACATTGTTTTCAGTTTTTATATTAGGGTTTATTGTTACATAGTTCAGATTATACCTTGTAGTAGGAGGCAAGAAAGAAAAAAAACCATAGTACCATTACCCACCTTAAACACTGATGTTTCTTTGTACAATCTCGTGTGTGTGTAAAACTTTATTTTTCTACATTGTAGGGTTTTTCTGTGTATTTGAGGGCTGTCTGGAAAAAAAATAAAGGCCTCTATTTTTCATATTACGTGGCTGGATACTTTCCAGACAGCCCTCGTCTATTTTATTTTGGGTTTTTTTTCCACTTAGCATAGTAGTAACCCACATGCTTTTTCTATATTACTGCATTTTTGTAAATACCAATTTTAACAGCAGCATACTGTTCCACTTGTCTGAGTTTGCTTCTCTCTGTTGAAAATGCTTGTTTTGCAAAGGATTTTTCTAGACTCTTAATTGTTGGACAGATTTGTGTTTATTTTTTTTTACTCTAATGTATCATGACTGTCTCAACTTTAAATGTCTGTTTCAAACCATTTAGTCAATCTTTGTAATTAAAATATTTAAAGGAACTATAAGCCCTTCCCAGAAGCATAGGTAATGACATTATTCTGGCAGACATGTTTGCACAATGGAAAGCTCCTTTTGGCTGGTGTGATGTCAGTGTTACTGGCACTCATGCCCAGCAAAAAAGTTTGTTGGCATTTAGCATAGCCTTTCTGGAGAGAATTCTAGTTATGTTATTTTAAGGTCTTGGAACTATCTTCAGACACACTCCCACAGTGGATTGTTGTCTCTAATCCTTTAGATCAGATTTGAAAGAAGAGCACCCTTTGTTACTAGCTGGGGTTGTGATGTGTCTTTGGGGAAGAGTAGGGACAAGTAATAGAATCTCACTTCTGTCACTGACATGCTGGGTGACCTTTAACAAGTCACTCCCCTTTTCTGGACCTGACCTCAGTTTCCACATCTGTCAAATGAGGAGATTGACCTAGAATGATTAAAAGGTTCTTTTCAGCTGGAATACTTGCAGAGTTTTCTTCTAGACCATTTATTCCCACCACACCAGCCTTACTTTTGCATAAATTTTTCTATAGTCAACTGAACAATCACAGCGAGAAGGCACCTCTAGCAAACTCTCCTTTCCCTAGATTTTTATTTGAACTTCATTAAAGTATGTTAGAGATCAGTGTGCTGTCTTGTTGAGAGCTTTCCAAGGTGGTTCTGGAAGTGGAAATCTAGCCCAGATTGCTCCAGGGAACTAATCCCTGAATAACGTCCTCTGACACACGCACATGTTTGCTGATGTTTCTCTTGACCTTGGAACTGGTTAAAGACTGCACAGAATGTTCAGTGAATTCTTAGACAACTGTGCGAAGTCCCCCATCCTTGGTGTTTCCAAGGTGTGAAATTATCTAGTGGTGGTTCCATTGTTGGAGGCACTTTAAGGACATCACAGCCAAACTGATGCTTTGCTCTTCTGTTTCCACAATTCAGTTTTTACAGTGTTCGTGGTCAAAGGATCTTGGATGGTTTGGGGTAAATGTCCCAGGGTTCAGGAGGAATGCAAAATTATTTAGTGGAATGAGCCCTAAATTGGGAATTGGGAGAGTGGCTTCTGGCTTTGTGACCTAGAGCATATCATTTGAATTCTCTAGGCCTTAACCTTAGAAGTTTAGAATGATGTCTCTAGAAAAGGCCTTTCCTCCAGCTCTGTGGATGAGGATTTGCTTTCGGCTTTAACATAACCCCTGTGCACTCTGGGCAGCAATGATGACTGTCACATTGGGCACTTACTCATCTCTTGTCAGCCAATGTGACTCAGTCATGTATTCAGTATTAAGTGTTACCAAGGGTTGTCAGAAGCCCCTACTATTTACCCAAAGCTAACAGCCTAATAAGTCAGGGCCCACAGCTGCTAGTTAACAGCCAACGAAAGGGGCAGGGAGACTTTCGCAGGGAGAAGGCCACATGGGCTTTGGTGCAAGCAAGAAAGGCGAGGGGTTTGAACTGAGCTTGTAGAAATCTCATTCTCACTAGCTGGAGGTTGTCTACACTGTAGGCTCACTGAGTTTTGCTCTTAGCCTTTCTCCCTCTTTGTGGTCATTTGCTTTTGCAGAATAGAAAGTGAATACAGGAAGCTCCCCGGAGCCCGCAGTTCAATGGAAGTTGGGAGGGGCTGTCAGGACCTGCTCCCTTCACTAAACAGCTTAATTGTTTGTTCCTCTCCCTCCCTTGAAGCATCAGCTGTGTTGACAGTGAGCTCTGAGTGTTTGTGTTTTCCAAAGCCTCCTACCTACCCAGGGGCACCATGACAATGGGCAGAGGGATTGGCAAGCTGGAAGCTCAGCAACTTGGGCTGGGGGACTTTTCTTTAGGACAGTGGTCCTCTCAGAGTGTGGTCTGTGGACCAGTACATCAGCACTGCACTGAGACTAGCAATGCAGACCCCCTGAGTCAGACGCCCTGGGTGCGGGGCCCAGAAATGTGTGTTTTAACGAACCCCTCTCCAGGGGACTGATGCATGCCCAAGTGTGAGGACCCCTGTGCCAGGAGAGGTCTCGCAACTCGAAGGAGGGGTCCACAGGGGCATTTGTCCTCTCCTGGCTCTTTTTAGAATTGAATGACTCTTAGTCAAAGACCCCTGGGTGAAGAAGAGATTATTTTTGTCACCCTCCTGGGCCAGCACCTCTGGACTTTGGAGCAAGTGTCTTGTGGTGGTTGCAGTTCAGGCTGGGGCCTGCACTGAACTCTTGACCTTGCTGTGGGAACCTCCAGCTAAGCTTTGCAGAGCCTGAGAGGCAGGTCCTCGCCTTGACTTCACACAGCAGGCATCTCCTCAGACCGTGCCGGATGCTTGGGTTCCCGTCAGGGATGTGGTGGCTGCCAGTCAATTAAGTCACAAGCCTCGGCAGGCCCAAGTGATAGCCAAGGTGATCCAAGTGCCAAGTGTCTACAGCCAGGAGTGGTTCTACCCGGCCCACTCCTCATCCTTTATTTGGACACCCCTCAGCATCCCACACAGGGCCCTCCTCCCAGCAGCCGCTCAGAGCTTGCCATGAGCCCCCTGGTTCTTCGGGTAACTCAGCAAACAGACCTGAAGTTGTATAAATAGCATCATCGGTGGGCGGGGGAGCCGGCCTGTGCAAGGGGACAGGACACGCATTCCGTGCTTTTGGAGCCATTTCCTGGGGCCGTGTGACAGGAGGGGCTCCTGGTGCAGATCTAGCTGAATTACTCTCGCTCCTGGGTCTCGTCTCTGCTCTTCAGCCTCGCTTCTCCTCTTCTAGGTGATTTTGCTGCCCCCGTCCCCAGCGGGCCTGCCTTCCTGAGGCAGTGCTTCCAAGTCTGCTCCTGGGATGTTTCCTGTTCTTGGAACAGCTGCTCCAGCCTGGGGTACCCTCCTGCCACTTGATCCTATAGGGAGGTGTCCAGTGGCCACGGGCAGTTTTCAGATGACCTTGTCCCTCTGACATCATTCGGTGGCTATTTTTGGCTTTGCTGTTTATGCTGCAGAGAAGTTGGGCTGAGATGGGGGAGAGGGAGACAGCATGAAGTGGGGGTTGGTCCCAGGACCCTACCAAAGTAGGAGCACTTAGCATGTCAGCATTTACAGAGCACCTCCTGTATGTCAGGCCCTGGGGCTCCCAGATTGGTGACACAGACATCTTCACTCACTAATTCATTTTTCAGTGGGCGTTTACTTTGTGGTGTGGACGAGTACATGCGGGGGCTCTGAGCCAGACAGCTTGGGTTTAAATTCAGGCCCCAGGAGAATACTCTCTGAGGCAAGTTACTCCGTGCCTCAGTCTCCTCCTAGAAATGGGAGTGATAATCTTATCTACCGCCTAAGGCTGCTATGAAGACTGAAGGAGTTAATACCTGTGTCTGGTACATGGAAAACACACAATAAGTATGAGCGGCTATTGCTGTTCACAGCAGCACTTTTTGTAGAGGGTCCTTGGGACACAGAGTTGGCAGACATGATTCCTGTGTGTTGTGGGTTGGCATCTGCATGCCCAGTGCCCCGGATAGTGGGAGAGTGCTCACAATCAGTACAAGTCAGGCTGCAGCCCTCAGCACATGCACTGCTTTACCCTCACTTGGGGGCGTTCCAGGGAAACAAGGTGACTTCCCTTCCATTGGAGGTCCTCAGAGCACTGGCCCTCAACCCTGACTCCCCACCAGAATCTTCTGAGGAGATTTAAAAAACACCCACAGCCTGGGCCCCGCCTCCAAATGTTCTCACTTAATTGGTCGGAGCTCAGGAGGGGCTGGGGCGTGGGGGAGCTCTCCAGGCATTTCCCCTGTGCACCAGGGCTGAGAAGCACGGCCCAGGGGACTCTAGAAGGATATGTGCCCTGGAATCACCACCAGCTGCACCAGCGGGACACTTAACAGGCTTGCCTCAAAGCTGGCTCTCTGACGTGGGGCTTCTCAAACTTGGGTGTGCATGGAAACCACCCGAAATGCGGCTGACAGAGACAGATTTCTGGGCTCCACTTCCAAGGAGCCTTCATTTTAAGCAAACGCTGGGGCCTGAACTGGCCATGCCTTCGGCTGCGACGTCATCCTTGATTATAGGCCTAAAGACTCCTCTTCTGAGAGCCCACGGTGTTTTAGATCCCGGGTGCAGCTCTCACATGTTGTCCTGAATTGTAGAGATCTGTGTCCATATTGATATGCTCAGAGTTACCAATGGTCATTTAAAAAAAAATTGCAAAGAATGAAAACCATCCATACTCCCATACTTGTCACTATGCATATTTCTATCCCTCCAGACATTTTCTCTAAATATTTTTACCAAAAAAAGAATCCCACTTCATGAATGATTTTACAATCCTTTTTTTTCACCTCAAATGCACCATGTGGTGATTTCTATAGCTTTTCTCCAACTCACATCTCTCTGTCCCCGAAATGACCAGTTCAGTCCTCGCCAGAGAGTAGAGCACTCAGTAAATAATCTTAGCAATAAAATTCGACACTTCTGGGGTGGAACGGTGTGTCATTTGAGCTTCTAGAGACATCTATGTCCATTTGGCCACAGAGAGTGTCCATAGGTCTCTGCTTACCAGCCTTGGGAGGAAGGAGAGAGGGTCTGCAGTAAGGACAGCAGCCCTACCTTAGCCTTTCCCCGAGGCCTGAGAGGTACTGCCAAAGCCCTGGGCTCAGGGGCCCAAGGTGGGAGAGGGCAGGAGAAAACGGCTCTCTCCTACAAGGACCAGAGGGAAGCTATGAGGGGACTTGGCTGCTTTCTTTGGAGTCAGAAAGGTCATTGCTCAACTCCCTGGATTTTCCATCACAGCCAAGCAGGGAGAGGGTCAGGCTGGGAAATGTCTCCTCTGAGCGAGTCCTTTTAAAAGCTTCTTGGCTGGATCAATTTCCTCCTAGGAGCCAGGGAAGCGGTGCCCGGCTGGAGTTAACCCCTCTGCTCCCAAGAAATTCTCCCAGGAATGGGTGAGCCTGGGAGCTCTGTCTCCTGGAGACAGCCATCCAGGGCAAGAGGCCTAAGGAGCCGTGAACTCTGGCTGGAGATACCTTCCCTCTGGCCTTGTTAAATCCAACAGGCATAATTGCATCCTGCTGACCTTAATTCCCTTGGCGGGTTTAATTGGTCCTGGCATTGCCCCACTTCCTGCTCTGCCCCTGTAGAGGCAAAGAGAGTGGCTGCACAGCTGGTGCAGGATGGGAAAGCCCCTTCTTAGGGGTGGGCAAGGGCTCTGGCAGCCCCCAGCTGGGTGGAGGAGGTTTCCCTGTGCCCCACCCTATGCCTCCAAGGAGCAGCTGGCCGAGCTCAGCCCGGGTGACGAGCAATCTGCAAGCAATTCCTTGGACCCAGAACCAGGCCAGCCTCTCATCTCAGCAGGAGGGATCACGGAGGACCCTGCAGGGACAGCCAAGCCCTCTACCTAGGGTGTCCATAATGTTATGGAGACCCCACAGTGCCACATGTACCAAACACTTTGATACATGTGCTCACTAAATGCTCCCAGTCACCCTGGGGAAGAGGCCATGGGCCAGAGTGGTGGTGAGCTGAGCCTTGGGTTAGATGGTTCAAACCCAACTCTGTGAGTTTGTTCAGTGACTCAGTTTTCCGGTCGTATCTGTGAAATGGGGTTGCAGTAGCTGACACTCATAAAGCACTTACTTTGTGCCTATGAACTGTTCCAAATGCTTTATACACATCCCCTGTGGGGAAGGTGTTCATCCTACAGATGGGGAAAAAAGCAAAGGCATTTGCCCAAGCCTCAGTTATTAGTCCTGGCTTCACTGACAGAGCTCCTAACCACTACTCAGACTGTAAGGATTGATTGGAAGACACTCATGAATTTGCTTACCTGGGGTCTGGCCTGCTTGCATGAATTCAAGAAATGCTAGTTATTATTTGGGAATCATAACTGTGACAACAATAGCAAATCAAACCCCTTATGTTGTCCTAGCCTGGATTTTGGTCTCACTGGGTGATGACTCTGACTTTGAATGTGAGTAATTTGAAGCTACTCAATAGCTGGGTGGCTTTAGGAACAAGCATTTTATGCTCTCCCAGCACCAGTTTCCGCAGGGTTAAAATGGTCCCCTCGAGTTTTTTGGCCCCTTGAGTCCCTTGTGAGCATCCAATGAGCTGGGGTGAGGCCTTTGGCAGACCTGGCCCTTGGTGGATGGATACTCACACGGTAAATGATTGGTATTGACAACCACACCAGTAACAAGGAGATGTCAGCAGGGGCCATCATAGTAGAGTAATCCCATAAACCCAGTCCGGACCCTTGCTAGTCATTCATCAAACACTGATTGGCAAGGACTCTTTGTGCTGGGGACACACAGGAGCATCCTACAGCCCCCACCCTCGAGGGGCTCCCAGACAGGCAGGGTCAACAGTGGGATCAACCTGGAGCTGAAGAAAGTCAGAGGGCAGAGTCCAACCTTTCAAGCTAAACCAGAACTCACTGTGGGGACGACCAAATAGTGGGCCAGGGGCTTCCAATACAGCCAACTCTCAGCTAGCCGGCTCCCACGGGGATTGGGAGATGCCGGATAAGTGTGTATGGACTCCGTAACCAGCACTTAAGCAACTGACACTCTCAAGCAACCGGCAAAAAAGTTTTAGCGTTTGCTTGAGTTTCGGTTCACGGAGTCTACTGTAATGGGCATGGACAGGAAGCACTCCAACCTCCAGAATGCTATGCAACCCCATTGGGGAGAGGGGGTGAGGCACAGACTGGGAAGTTTTACAGAACAAAGGGGACTTTGGGCTATGAAGAACTACATTTCTGGCCCAACTTCCTGGTGGAGTGACTCTGGGCAAGTTACTCAGACTTTGAGCAAGTTACTCACTCTTTTGATTCTCCCTGTCTTCATCTACAAAATAAGATGAAAGCTCCCTACAGGGCTGTTATCAAGGTGATGTTTTAAGGCAATATGGATAAAGCTATGAATAGCAGGCACTCAAAAAAGATGGGAGCTCCCTTTCCTTCAGAGAGCCTGGGCTCAGATCCCAGTTGAGTCCCTCACAAGCCAGATGGCTTTGGGCAAGTTACTTAACCTCTCCATGCCCCAGTTTCGCCGTCGGTACCCCTGCGGACGTCATCGGGTTGTTCTGAAGATCACACGAGTGAATCTACACAAGAGCACTTAAGACCAGGCCTGGCACATGTGGCAGGTACTAGATAGGCATTAATTATTATTTTTGCTTCCTAGAAGAGGCAGGCTGTCAATCAAACTTTGAAGGAGAGAGATGAAGGATGGAAAGGCAGGGTCAGAAGGGGAGGACGAGGAAGAGTAACACTTGTCAAGGCTGGAGAACAATCTCCAACTCTGGTTTTGGTGAGCCTCTATCAACCTACCCAACCTGTGCTCACTAAAAAAAAAAAGTCAATCACTTATTTTGTACTATGTGGGTAGCTCCCCGGCTGGGAGTCGAACCCAGGCCGCAGCGCTGACAGCGCTGAAGCCTTAGCCACTGCACCACCAGGGAACTCCTTAATCACTTATTTTGAATAGTAATCAGTTCACATAGTTCATGATTCAAATAAAAAAGTTCAAGGGTGGGCATTTGTCTCCTTCCCACCGCTGGTCCTATTGCCTGTCTATCCTGCCAAAAGGAATTCGTGGGGGGCTCCCTGGTGGTGTAGTGACTAGGCTTCTGCGTTCTCAACGCTGTGGCCTGGGTTCAATTCCCAGCCAGGGAACTACCCCCAACCCCCCAAAAGAATTCTTATATGTATAAAATGAAATTATAGATATTATTATATGTACTGTTATGCTAAATATTATGAGGGTTGTCCAGAAAAAATCCAGCCATAACTGCCTCTATTTTTCATATCACATGGCTGGATACTTTCTGGACAGCCCTCGCATATATTTCACCCTCCTGTTGCCCAAATGATAACTCTCCAGGATATTCTGCACCTGGCTTGGTTTCTTTATTATTTATTTATTTCCACTTGGGAGGTTGCTCCATGACAGTTCATCCACAGTTTCCTCATTCCTTTCTATAGCTCGGACATAACGTCCCATTGCTTAGACAGGCTGTGTTCTCCCACCTGAGGACAGGGGCTGTCTCTTCCATTTGACAGTTGGAGGGGCTGAATCTTGCCACAGTCATGCCCTGAACCCAGACGCCCACTCTACAGCTATTTCCAATGCACTCAGCTTGGCTAGTTCTCAGAGAAAGGCTCAGGGCAGACAGCCCCTGGGGGATGGAAGGCCCTTTGGGTCACACCTCATGCTCCCCCATCACAGCACAAACACTGTGCTGGAGTGGCTCCCAGGGCATCTCGGTGGTGGAGGATCCTTGAAAAAGACCCTCTATCAGCCCCATCCTTCTAGGCAGGCCATAGGAGAGACCTGGAGCAGCTCAGGGGAGGGGTACTGTCACCCAGAGCTGCTTGGGGCAGTCTCCGTCTCTCCCCAGCAGCCCAAGAAAAAGACACTTTTCATGGGCATGTTGAGCAAATTCCTCTGAGACAATTTCTTACCTAAAGATGCTCCAAGTTGGTCCAATTGCCAGGGGCAGTGCTCATGGGCATAGAGCTGGGCACTAGGGTCAGAATGATTATTTGGGAGCGTGTATGGCTCTAACCAGGTTTGGGGGGACCCCAGGAGATCTGGCATGCAGGTGGGCAGAGCCAGGGCCCACCCTGGGCAAAGTCTTGCCCTTCAGCATTGCTTGAGAATCCCTCTTCTTCCAGGCTCCCTCCTTGATCCTGTCCAAGTCAAGGCCTGGGAAAAAGCTGCTCCCCTGGGGCCCCAGGTGCCCCCTCCCTTTTCTCTTCCTGCTTGTTCCAACACCACTCTCCCCCCAGTCCGTCCATGGGAAGAATGCTGTGTCCTCTGAACAGGGGCCAAGAGTGACAGGTGGTGGCAGTCCGAGCTGCATGGCCCCTGGTGTAAGAGATCCTCTTCTCCGTCCCCGCCTACCCTGCCCGCGCCCCTGCCTCCGCCTCTGCCCACCGGCCCAGTCCCTTACAACTGCCCCAGGACTACTCCTGGGCAGCCACTGCAAAACAGCCAGCCACCAGGTTGTCCCTCTCTGCTCCAGGTACCTCTCCCCTCAGTCAGCTGGCTCTAGCCTCCTCTCAGCCTGACAGGAGGAGGAATCCGACAGCCTGACACACCTCATGCTTCTTTCTGCAGCTAGAAAGACTTGAGCTAGGCAAGCAGACGCACACGCCTCCCTACCTCATGGCGGCAGAAAACGGAGCAGTCGAGCTGGGAATCCAGAGCCCATCAACAGGTGCCAAGCTGGGGCAGGAGATGGAGGGAGGAGCTTGGGAAGGGGTGTTTGAAGCCAGGGTGGGGCTGGTTACTCCTGGGAAGTTTTGTGCCCAAGGCCTCTTTGTATAGCGCATGGGGACCCAGAAATCAGAATTATCTCTGGGTAGGGTTGTATGGGTCAAGGGCCTACATGCGTCCCTCCCCGGAGAGACTGGGAAAATATGAAGCCCCTATGGATGGCACCTAAACACAGGGCAAGAAATGGCAGGGCATCCAGGCCCACTAGATACTAGAAGCCTTCTATACAGGACTCTGGGACCCATCTCTTGAGCCCATCAAGTGGCCCCAGAGGCTTAGTGGGACAAGCATGTGTAAAGTATTGCCTGGGTGGGGACCTGGGTCCAGAGGTAGTCTCTGGCCAGCCTGGTTGGGGAAGGAGGGGAAGGAGGAAGGATCCTGACTGGTGTCTCACCTCCTCTGCAGACAAGGCACCCAAAGGTGCAGTAGGCGAAGGACGCCCAGCTGCAGAGAAAGACCCTGGTCCCCCAAACCCAAAGGAAGAAACGGGTTCCCCAGATCCAAAGAAAGAAACTGGCCCCCCAGATACAGGAAAAAAACATGCCCCCCCAGACCCAAAGAAAGACCCTGGTCTCCCAGACCCAAAGAAAAAAATGGGCCCCCTAGACCCAAAGAAAGAGTCTGGTCTCTCAGACCCAGGAAAAGAATATGGTCCCCCAGACCCAACGATAGAACAAGGCCTTCCAGACCCAAAGAAAGAACATATTCCCCCAGACCTAAAGAAAGAATCATGTCCCCCAGACCCCAAAAAAGAATCTGGCCCCCCAGAGCCAAAGAAAGAACTTGGTCACCCAGACCCAGAAAAAGAACATGGTCCCCTAGACCCTAAAAAAAACCCTGGTCAACCAGACCCCCAGAAAGAAACTAGCCCCCTAGATTCAAAGAAAGAATCTA